>JAJHUR010117342.1:0-14497 GCA_027495735.1 Lutjanus campechanus | reverse complement strand
TGATAGATGATGATGTAGACTGATAGAGGTGATGTAGACTGATAGATGATGTAGACTGATAGAGACGATGTAGACTGATAGATGATTTAGACTGATAGAGATGATGTAGACTGATAGATGATGTAGACTGATAGAGACGATGTAGACTGATAGATGATTTAGACTGATAGAGTTGATGTAGACTGATAGATGATTTAGACTGATAGAGATGATGTAGACTGATAGATGATGTAGACTGATAGAGGTGATGTAGACTGATAGAGTTGATGTAGACTGATAGATGATGATGTAGACCGATAGATGATGATGTAGACCGATAGATGATGATGTAGACCGATAGAGTTGATGTAGACTGATAGAGGTGATGTAGACCGATAGAGGTGATGTAGACTGATAGAGGCTAATACAGGTGATGATGTCAGCCGACTGATATCACTTTGTCTTTAGTTCTTGTTGCTGTTGTTTGCTGTCAGGTATTATTTTCTTGTAGTTTTTGTGGACTAAAGAAACCTTACCTGTCCAGGAGTCGTGTGTGGGCGGAGCCTTGTCTGCTGTCCTGTGCGGTGAAGAAGCTAGGGGGCAGTGTGGAGCGCTGGCTAGGTGTGGCTGAGCAGCTGTTTGGAGCGTACCTGTGGGGCAGGTGAGTTCACAGTCCGTCAGGTGTTTACACTGTTGTGGTTAATAAGTTATGACATCACTGACCGATTGCCCGACCTGCTCAGGTGTGACATCGTCTTCCTCCCCCCCTCCTTCCCCATCGTCGCCATGGAGAACCCCTGCCTCACCTTCATCATCGCCTCCATCCTGGAGAGCAGCGAGTTCCTGCTCATCGACGTCATCCACGAGATCGCGCACGGCTGGTTCGGCAACGCCGTCACCAACGCCACCTGGGAGGAGATGTGGCTGAGCGAAGGGCTCGCCACGTACGCCCAGCGCCGCATCACTACTGAGGCCTACGGTGAGAGTACTACTACATGTTCACACCTGGTACTGACACAACCCTCACACCTGGTACAGACACAACGCTCACACCTGGTACTAACACAACGCTCACACCTGGTACTAACACAACCCTCACACCTGGTACAGACACAACGTTCACACCTGGTACTAACACAACGTTCACACCTGGTACTAACACAACACTCACACCTGGTACAGACACAACCCTCACACCTGGTACAGACACAACGCTCACACCTGGTACTAACACAACGCTCACAGCTGGTACAGACACAACACTCACACCTGGTACTAACACAACCCTCACACCTGGTACAGACACAACGCTCACACCTGGTACAGACACAACACTCACACCTGGTACAGACACAACGCTCACACCTGGTACAGACACAACACTGACACCTGGTACTAACACAACCCTCACACCTGGTACAGACACAACGCTCACACCTGGTACTAACACAACGTTCACACCTGGTACTAACACAACGTTCACACCTGATACTAACACAACCCTCACACCTGGTACTAACACAACGTTCACACCTGATACTAACACAACCCTCACACCTGGTACAGGCACAGTGTTCACACCTGGTACTAACATGTTTGCACTTCCTGCTTGTTTGCAGGTGAAGCGTTCACCTGTCTGGAAACTGCTGTCCGATTGGACGCCCTGCACAGACAGCTGCGTCTCCTTGGAGACAACAACCCTGTGAGCAAACTGCAGGTCAAGTTTGAGCCAGGTAACACACACACACACACACACACACACACACACACACAGGACTGTTGAGCTTCTTTTCACTGAATCTGAAGTTATTTTTATAGTGTATCATGTGATTAAACACACTCAGGTGTGATGGAGGTGGTACAGGTGACTGTCTGTCTGTCTGTCTGTCTGTCTGTCCAGGTGTGAACCCCAGCTGTCTGATGAACCTGTTCACCTATGAGAAAGGTTTCTGCTTCGTGGCGTACCTGTCGCAGCTCTGCGGAGACGTCAGACGCTTTGACTGTTTCCTCAGGGTCAGTACACACACACACACACACACACACACACACAGTCATTCTGCAAGTCAAATGTATTTGACTGACTCATGATGATGATGATTTACATGAAGGACTCACAGGCCGATGAGTCTCCAGGAAGTGAACATGTGTGTGTGTGTGTGTGTGTGTGTGTGTGTGTGTGTGTGTGTGTGTGTGTGTGTTTTCAGGATTACATCTCAGAGTTTAAGTTTAAGAGCGTGGTGGCTCAGGACCTCATCGACTACTTCCTGCGTTACTTCCCTGAGCTGAAGGACGCCGCCCAGAGAGAGGGTGAGGAGGAGGAGGAAGTAGAAGTAGAAATACTGCAGTATAAAAGTTACATGTAAAAGTCCTGCATTCAGAATGTTATAAAAACAGACATATTATCATCAAAGTAAACTTAAAATGTCAAGTTCTAGAGAATATTATATTCTACACACACAACAAATATCAGGGCCAATAATGGGAAATTATTATTTATTATTCTGATAATGAAATTCCAGCTGATGCATTTTGTCTGGGATAATATCTGATTTGGCAGATTGTGCCGAAGGATTTAATTAGAATTCTTTGGCAGAATGTTCTGATGTGGAAGAATGAAGTGATATCAAGAGGAAGTAAAGTAAACAGACCAGAAACAGTTTACATTTCAGTAAATTATACTCATACTGATAGTAAAGTCAGACTGAGGCTGTGACATCACTTCCTGTAGGTCTGGAGTTCGAGCGCTGGCTGAGTGGTTGTGGTCCTCCTCTGTATGAGCCAGACCTGTCAGCAGGGGGCGCTCTGACTCGACCTGTTCAGGACCTGTGTGACCTGTGGAGGAGCAGCGACCCCCCCGACCTGCAGACGCTGTCCTCCTTCGACCTGTCGGCCTGGAGCACCTTCCAGATCGTCCTGTTCCTGGACCGCATGCTGGACCTCTGTCCTCTGACGCACGGTAACACACACTCTTTGCTCCCTGCACCTCCTGCAACTCCATTTAAGAAATGACAACTCATTATGTGTCCATTAAAACACATAAATGTAGAAACACAAGATAAAAGGCGTCACATGTCAACAAGTCGTCCTGTCGATTCGGCATCAATGTGATCAATAAAGATAAACTGTATTTCTGTACAAACCTTATATTCCACCAGCCTCTGTTGATCATCTGTGTTGTTTTAGTATGAGAGAAGAACTGTTTCAAAGATGGAGATTTCTCAGTAACATGTGAGCTGGTTGGTGATCAGAGACACGCTGAATTAAACACAGACTCAAAACTTTGTTGACGAGTTTACCAAAGTAACTGACTGAAGACAGCCTGGAGCGAGTTCATGACTACTGAACAGACGACTTAAAAACCAACCACACTGTTTTTGATCCAAACCACCTCAGATATTAGAAAATGTTGAAGTTGTTTGATCAGAAAGTGTAAAAACACACGTAGAGACTTTGAGTCTGATTCTGCTGCAGCTGCTGTCTGTCTGAGACCAGAGTCTCCCTGTCTGTCTCCCTGTCTGTCCCTCCGTCTCTGTCCAGGTGTGATGGCGGCTCTGTCTGCCTGTTACTCGTCCCTGTTTGACAGTCTGAACGCGGAGGTTCAGATCCGCTGGCTGCAGATGGTGGTCAGGAACAGTTTCTACCCTGAACTGCCTCGAGTGCGAGCGTTCCTCCACAAACACGTGAGTCACAACACAACGTGATCAATAGTACTATTAGAGTATCAATACTGTGATCAATAGGATTATCTGTATCTATGTCGTCTTCATGACTTCATGCATGCCAACAGTCGTACCTGTTGTTGTACCTGTCAGCCATGTTTAACGTTAACCATTTCCTCTCCGCAGACGTCCAGGATGTACACCGTGCCGCTGTACGATGACCTGGTTGCCGGGGTGATGAAGTGTGTTGCCGTGGAGATTTTCAACCAGACTCAGCGCCGCCTACATCCGAACCTCAGACGGACGTTACAGCAGATCCTGTTTCAGACCGGCACCGCCCCAACCAATCAGAATGGCCCTGCGCTGTCTGTCGTACCTCCCTCCCCATCCCCCTCCACCTCCCCACAGCCGCAGCCCACCGCCACGGCAACCGCCTCCACTGCTGCTGGGACGACGGCCGCCATCGCTCTGCGGGACGTCAACGTCTCAGCCTGAAGTCCACCTGTCCGGTCTCATGTGATTGGTTGGTTGTTTAAGGTAAAGTGGGTGGGATGTTGTCAGCGTCTGAGTAATGATGTAAGCCGTTGCCATGGTGACAGCTCTCCAGACGCTGAAAGTTTGAACACTGTGATGAAGAAAACTCCACCTCTGTGTGACGGGAGGTTCGCCCCAGAGGTCCTGACGGTGGACCGCGTCGTCATGTCGTCATGACAACAGGACTGACGGCTGCCGGCCCGGAGATGGCTCCTCTGATTGGACGTCAAAGATTTTTATTCCTCAGTGCAATTTAACTGAAAACTTGAAAAAAGACGAGAGTTTAATGGTCTTCATCACTCCTCCTCATCCTCTCTGAGGTTTAACAGCTGATTTGATTTGATTATTGATCAATGATCGATCGTGTTGATTCATCACAACATGGAGGCTCATTTCTGCTGCCAGAAGGAAAAGTTCAGAACAAACTAAAATCAATAAATCATGTTTAATGTTGTTTTTCTCGGTTTTGACCTCCTGTCAGTGTCATTGATGACTCAGTGATTCAAAAATGACTCCAACTATCATCAAAAAACTTTCCAAATTTTTTAAAACTATTGACTAATTAATGAATGAACTAAGTGACCTTTAAGTCCTGATGTGCTCGGCACTCGGCTCCTCTGTGTTGAAAAGAAAAACACACATTGCTGGAGGACCAGTGAAAAGCTTCTGTCGTTAATGTTAAAGCTCCTACAGTGAGTTTATAACAGGTTATAAACAGTCTCTATATGACCGACATAAGTTAATGAGAGCATCAGAGAGATCTTTAAGTTAAGTTATCTTTAGTATCTGTGTTTACACTTTCACAGATGAAGTTACAGTCACTCGTACGTTAGACCGTTAAAAAGAATCAGGAGCAGATTTTTATTTGCATCAGTTTATTTTTAACGTTATATTTTGCGGTGGAAACACAACCACTTTTGACCACAGGGGGCGACAAAATCAACACAACATTAAAGTTCACTTTAGGAGTTTTAATTAACGTTATGTTAGCTAACGAGTGATGTAGATTCACTGGCTACTTAGATCTGAGAAGAAGAGTGTATGTGCGTCCTCACAGCGCACCAGACACGCCCACTTTAGGTCGATTTACTGGCTTAACGTAACCTAACAGTGGCCATTTTGGGAGGGCGGCAGTTAGACCTTCCTGCATCTGATAGCTGATGTTAACACAATGCTAGTTGGCTATCTAGCTGATCTACATCAATTGCTAGTGACATCTGATAGCTAATGTTAACAAAACGCTAACTAGCTAACAACTGATGTCGATTAGGTAGCTAGTTAGGTTGCGTTTTGCTAACATTAGCTAACTTCAGATGTGAATTTAGCTCCCGTCTTCGAAATGTGTTTTTCTTTACTACATGGACGAGCCGAGCACACAGCAGTTCTACACGCCGTGACTCGCCAAACTCTGCCTCTGATTGGCTCGTACTCTTTGCCTTCGTTTGGTTGGTTTAGGGTAGGAATATCAGCCCTGACAAAATGTAGCAAAACTTCTATTTATACAGAAACGGTGCAGTGTTGAACACTCTGTTGTGTACACAAGCTCACTGCCCTCTGCTGCCTTTTCAGGACAGCTGTGTTTACATACAGGTCGCTGCTGATTGGCTAACACCTGCTGTACACCTGCCAAACGAGACAAAAAGTATCTCAAAGCCGTTACACACCGTACGAAAACCGCAGCAAAGTGTTTTCACATTGAACGTGGCCCTGGGGATAAACAAGTGTGCTCAACTGTAATTGGTGCAGAGACAAAGGGGGCGGGGCTTAGTAAGGATCTGTAGTTTCATGTGCACTCGCACTGAGGTCACTCTAAGGTCACACAGTTTGTCACATGATCAGTTTTAATTCAATGATGCCTCGACGACGCCTCTGAATATAAAGTGAAATATTGCTCTTTTATTTTGAAGTCGGTGTTTTATTTTGAAGGATAGTGTTGTCAGGCAGTAAGTTTTTGTCTCCGATAGAAAAACGATCACTTCCTGTCACTTCAGACTCCAACATGTTAAGATTTGTTGTCTCATTTTTTATTTTTTTATAATTTTTATTTTGAATGGTTTGTTCACGGCGACCTCTTGTGGCAGAAATGAGCCTCTACATCATCATCGTTATTATTATAATTATTGTTGTGTGATTAATCCCACCTGCAGCCTGTCACACACCTGTGGCTCAGGTGTGTGTGTTGTGTTCACTGTCTCCCAGCGTGTCGTTGAAACAAGCTGCTGCTTTTACTAACTTTTTTAAAAACGTGTAGCTGAATTGAAGCGGCTCAGATTCGTCTTTATGTCTACCTCCTGATTCTGACAACCTGCAGACGACGACTCGGGGCAAAACACTGAACTCGGGTGTGAGTCGTCATGTGACACAAACCAGCGGACTTCCTTCCACCTGAGTGGCCTTAGTGCTGCGTTCACTGCAGCTGGGACCGGAGAGGTTTCAGAGAGACGTTAAGTTCTGCTCGTCTGCCTCGTCTTCGTCCCTTTAAGTTCGACTCGACTGTTTCTGCCTTCAGTCAGCAGCAATAAAACAGACTGTAAAAAAAACAGCCTGTAACTGGTTCAGAGGATCGACTCTGAGAGAAGTGAAAAGTAGCAAACCTCTGGAGACGACGAGCACAAACTGATTCAGTCCTCACGTTTCAACAGTTCACAGGACGTGACCACATGCTTTTATTTTATTTGATTAAACCTGCTCTGAATCAGACTGATTGACTTTATACTGATCAATATTTGACAATTCATTTAAAAAATAGATTTTTGTTTTGTTTTGTATTTTTTTTTATTAGAAGCTGAAACGTCCCAGTGTTCCCAGCTGTCAGTGAACGCCTCAGTTTGTACTGAATGTTTGACGACAAATAAAAACACTTGAAACTTGAGACTGTTTGATTCTGAACTTCTTCAGAGTTTTCAGAACCTTGTTGTGGGTCACCAAGATTCCAGCTTTCTTTAACAAGAGAACCTACAGAACCTGCTGAGGGTCTTAATGTAGAATAAAGGAACATGCTGTAATACTTCCTGATTAAAAAGTCACAAATTATAATCTCCAAAAACACGAATTTTACATGTCGAATCGATCATCTGCTTTTACTTTGGAATTATTTCAGTTAAAACCGGAAGTGTAAAGTCAGAAATCTGTCTGCTGTTTCCGAAATGTACCGGAAGAGTTGGGGCTTTGCCTTCAAAATAAAAGCGGGAGAATGCGGCTATGACGAGGTAAAAATCACATGAAATTATGATTCGAGCATTTAGAGAAAAATTAAGCAGATTAACAAAAACTATCCTAAAATATTGCCGTCATATAATATTAATATTGATAGTAAATGATCTCTTTGACTGATGATAATTTAAAAAGTGTGTTTGTGGAGCAGCTGTTCTTCAAATTAAATAAAATAAATTATCAAATCAAATTTTTTTTTCTAATTCCAGGTAACAAAATCAAACAGAAAATTAAAAGTGAAGCTGAAGTGAAACTTCTTGATCAGGACTGACTGATGTGATGATCTAACAGTATTGATCAGAATGTCTCCGCCTCCTGCAGGCCTGACAGGAAGTCAAAAGAGGAAACCAGCTTCAGGATGTGATGAGCTGATGGAGAGATCTTCACCTGAGCAGCTTCTTCACAGAGTTAATAAAACTTTAAACGCTTTAAGAAAGATCCGCGGAGAGACCATCACCATGACAACTAATATTCACACAGTAATTATCGATTAATCTGGTAACCATTTTCTCTATTCATCAAGTAGTTGTTTGGTCCTTCTTTTGGACCTATTTTTTCTATTTTTGGGCTTATTTTTCATATTTATGGATCTATTTTCAT
This sequence comes from Lutjanus campechanus, assembly GCA_027495735.1. Lineage (NCBI taxonomy): Eukaryota > Metazoa > Chordata > Actinopteri > Lutjaniformes > Lutjanidae > Lutjanus > Lutjanus campechanus. The sequence continues at coordinate 6,512 of JAJHUR010117342.1, read as the reverse complement.
CATTTTAGACCTTTTAATTTTTTTTCAAGCCCCGGTCTCCCCTAATTCATGAACACAAAACAAAGACAAAGTTCAGATCCTGAGCCGGACTATGCAGGTTCTGATTCTGGACTCAGACACTCAGGTCTGTCCTACAGAGTCCACACTGATCCACCGTGTGGACCTGCGGAAAGATGAGTGCTTTTACTTTGAAAGGCTCAGACGGAAGTGTTGAGTCAGTCTTTGTGTCTTGACGATGACGCTTTGACTTCCGGAGGAGACTGAGAGCATCAGAGACCTGCAGCATCTGGACCAGAACATCTGGACCAGGACAGACCCGAGACCTGCAGGACAGACAGGTGGACGGACAGAGAGACCGACAGAGAGACAGACAGGTGGACACACAGGTGGACACACACACACTGAGAGAGAGAGAGAGACTGCGTGTGCGTGTGTGTGCGTGTTTGTGTGTCCCTCCATCACTCCGGTCTGTCGGTGATCCGGGTCTGTGATCCGGGTCTCGGGGACAGACGGACGGACGGACAGGATGTCGGAGGAGACCCGGGTCATCTACCACCTGGAGGACCAGGAAACCCCGTACCTGGTCCGGATCAGCGTGCCCGCGGAGCGCGTGACCCTGCGAGACTTTAGACAGACCCTGAACCTGAAACCGAACCAGAACCAGAACCTCAAGTTCTTCTTCAAGAACGAGGACCAGGACTACGGGTGAGTCACGTGACCGGCGGGGTCCAGAAAACATTATTATTATTATTATTATTATTATTATTATTATTATTATCATCACATAAACTGTATTTTAAGGATCAGATCGAATTTTATTAATCATAAAGAAAATTCTTGTGTCAGATTGACCCCAAAAACAACAACATAAGAAAAACAACAACAATAGAGCAAAAATATAAAATATAAAGTGTAAAAAGAGTAAATGCAAAGAAACAGCGTCAATAAATAAATAACTAAAGTAAAATAACTGAAGTTTAAACGTAAAGTAAACAGAAAAAGTGACGTCAGTAACACTCGAAAGTAAAATAAAGTAATATTACACATGATAATAAAATATGACATTAAACATAATAAAGAATAATAATGTGCATGATAATAAACATAATGTCGCCCATAATAAAAAAATAATAATAAAACTGATATTGAAGAAGTGATACTGAACACAGTGTTTTTGTTGTTAGTTTGATGTTTCAGGTGTTCTACCTGCAGAAGGGGGCGGAGTTAAACCATCTGATGTTTCAGGTGTTACTGACACCAGGAGAGTTCTTTTTCAACGGTTCTTCTTCATGAAGATCGTTTGCTGTGATTGGCTGCAAACAAAAACATAAACTTAATAGATCTGAGTATTAACAGCATTGATTGAAGATATTGTTTGACTGGTTCATATGTTCAGAATGAGAAATACTTTATTGATCCTCAGAGGGGGAATCGTTGACGTTACAGGTGAAATACGTATATATAAACAGAATTATAAGAAGAGAAATAAGACGTATGTAAAAAATATATTCTACAATATATAAAAGAGATAATATAACAATAACAATAACAACAAATAAGAATGTGTAAAGTTGCACCTTACCTACAGTATATAACAGAATCATGATGATGAAGATGGTGATGAAGATGGTGATGATGATGATGATGAAGATGGTGATGAAGATGGCGATGATGATGGTGAGGAAGATGGTGATGATGTATCTACAGTAAATATACAGATGATAGAACTGTGTCATGGTGGTCATGTGACCTGATGTTGGTCACGTGACCTGATCACTGCAGTGTGTTTGTAATCTGGGATCAGATGCTGAGCAGATTACTGAACAGATCAGATGATCTAATGATGGTGATGATGATGATGATGATGAAGATGATGATCTTTAGGCGAAGTTTTCTGTCGTCTGCGTGTCTAAATATCACGTGTGGTGACTTAAGACCTGACAGACTGAAAAATGTTGAACTGTTCCTTTAAGAAACAGTCTCAGACTCAGATGATGAGAACGATCTGTGTGTGTGTGTGTGTGTGTGTGTGTGTGTGTGTGCGTGTGTGCACCCGTTTTTCTATCTCGGTGGGGACGTCAACCTGAATACACACTCACCCGATGGGGACCTGAGTCACCATGGGGACCAAAAATGAGGTCCCCACGGGTAGAAGCCTCCTAGAGCCGTAAAACTTAGAATAAACGCACCTCATGCAATTTCCTAAAAGTGTCCCCAGTGGGTTATACACACGAAAAATGTGAAAGTGTGTGAAATTTGATGCGCTTCTAGTGGACACACACTGGTACTGCAGTCCCCACAGAGTTCAACCGGAAAGGTTGTGTGTGTCACATTGTGCCACTCTCTACTGACCCCTTATGGGTCAAAGGTAGAATGACAGCTTGGTAATATACCTTAAATTTAAGTTGTTGTTTTTTTAAAATCAATTATACCCAATTATAGACCAAAAAACAAATTCTATTTTGATTTTCATTTTTACCAAGTCTTGGATTTTATTACTGTTTTAAAAACAATTGTAAATACACTACATCAATGTAATATATTATACTATTATGACCCTTTTTTCAAACCATTAATTTCTGTTACCTCCAATTTCTACTACTACTACTAAAATGAACAAATTGTTTCTATTTTGACTTTTTTAAATCTTATATTCAAGATATTTAAGATATGTAAGGACATGATTCAACCGAATCATGAGTATACAGCATCAGGACACAAGTTTTCATGCAAAATTGATCCTTAGCTTTAAATTCCTCTAATACTTGTTAGCATACATATATATTCCTCAAAAAATGTAGTTATTTAATTGTTGAAGACAATTAAATGCCAATAACAGACAAAAGGCTACACCTTTTGTGGTTAGACTTGTTCGGATAATGATCCTTTTGTGAAATTTTAATCTGATAAAGGCCACAAGACTTATTTAAAGACAGTTTCCCAATAGCACAACTGACTCCATCAGGCCTGATAACCACATTATCATGGGGAACATCACCAACACAAAAATAATCACTTTTGATACAGTTAAAAAAAACTCCCTATCTTGTCTTCTTTATAATTCTTCACACTACCAGTTACTCAATTCAATAATGGGGAGCAGAGGTATTTTACCATCATTCATAATCTTTGCTTCTTTCCAGAAATATTCAGCATAATTTTGCTGCAATTTTCTGGCCATTGAATTTGCTCTTAGAGTCTGTTCATATCTGTTAATAATAATAATTAGGGCCCAAGCACTGACCTTGGTGCGAGGACCCTATTGGAATTGCTCTGACTATTACTATTATTTATTATTATTTTTTGCCAAAAAGTAAATCGCTTATTTGGAGGCCTGAACATATATATTAACTCATGAATTTATGCAGGTGCATCAGTCCTGGCGAAAAATGTTGTATTTTAAGGGTCTCACAAATGGGCGGGGCGAAATCGCTCAATAGCACCATCTACAGAGTAGCCCCGACACCATGTTCGTGTGATATGCATGACATTTGGTACACAGAAAGATGATGCCCAGACGCACAAAAACACTGAAGGGACCAATATCCTAAACCCAACAGGAAGTCTGCTATTTTGAATTTTGTGCCCGTTCTTGGCGTTTTGCACGTGTCGTATTTGAACTCCTCCTACAGGATTAATGAGAATGGCTTAAAAGATACCTGGCTACCATCCGCAGTACTTTGTGATCAAAAGTTATGAAAGGTGTGAGCACATTTTAAATTGCCTGGACGTCAGCTGCCGGCAAATTTTGCTGTTTTGCCATGAAACAGGAAATTGCTCTAACTTTGGGGTACATGCTCCAATCCGGACAAAACCTCACGTATTTGATAGTAGTCCTGCCCTGAATACAGTTCCATAACAATATTTTGTGATAACCATAGCGCCCCCTGCTGGTGACAAAAAATGAGATATTTTAGACTTTGCGATGCCGCTCCGAGCACATTGGCCATATCCACATAAAATTTGGCCAGGCAGTACTTAAAGTGATACTCCACCCTGTGAAAATAAGCCATTTTGTATGTACTCACCACTATGCCGATGTGATGATGGGTGAAGGTCTTCAGTTCACCAAACAATCCTGGAGTTTTAGGAGAAAAAGGGTAGCAGCCTCATCCAGTACAATGGCAGCTGAATGGTGGCCACGGATAAAACGTTAAAAATAGCACACAAAACAAACACAGATTGTCTCCATCCTGCTTGTGTGGTGTAATCCAAGTGTCCGGGAGCCACAACATTAAAAATTGCATGTAGCCGGTAAGATGTAAACATGGCGTCGATCTTGTTTGCCATGTTTACATCTTACCGGCTACATGCTACAGCTGATATTTCAGCTGAAAACATGGCATAAATGGCGTTTTTTGCGGTTAATTTTTAATGTCGCGGCTCGCGGACACTTGGATTACAGCACACAAGCAGGATGGAGACATTTTGTTTGTTTTGTGTGCTTTTTTAAACGTTTTATCATTCACTGCCATTGTACTGGATGAGGCTGCTACCCTGTTTCTGCTGAAACTCCAGGATTGTTTTGTGAACTGAAGATCTTCACCCATCATCACATCGACATAGTGGTGAGTACATATTGAGTGGGTTATCATGGAAAGTGTAGTATCCTTTTAAGAAGTTGATAATGCTATATTACGAAGTTTGTGGCGTTTCGTCAAAGGGTGTCGCCCAGAGAGCGTGGCAAACTTTGATGTTTCGCCATGACACGTAAAATTGCTATAACTTTGGTCCAAAAGGTCCAATCTGCAACAAACTCTCACTGATTGATCATAGTCCGGCCCTTAACACATATGCACAAAATATTTTGTGACAGTTATAGTGCCACCTGCTGGCAGCAGGAAATGCAATTTTTGCTTTTTGAGGTGCAGCTCCAAGCATGTTGATTATATCCAACTCAAATTTGGTCACAGTGGCCTTAAGATCTTGGTGATGCTATATCATGAAGATTGTGATGAATCGTAAAACGGCGTTGCATTGAGAGCGTGGTGAAGGTTGCCCTTCGACAAAACACATGACATGGCTTAACTTCAGTGTCCTTGGTCAGATTTGGATGAAACTTTGCAGGTTAGTTAACAGTCAAATCATGAACATATGATATTAATTTGGAAGGTGTTCATGGCTAACTGGATGGCCACGCCCTTTAAACTGTAGCCGCCGCACCACATTTCACTGAGGCACATGAAAATCGATACCCATATGTATCACACCCAGCCGCACAAAAACGTTTCTTGGGACCATAAGCTAAACCCAACAGGATGTTGGCCATTTTGAATTTTGTGGTCAATTTTGCTGTCTCACCATGAAACAGGACAATGCTATAACTTTGGTAAAAATGGTCTGATCTGCACCAAACTTCACAAGTACGATAAAAGTCCCACCCTGAACACATCCACATGACAATCAGGAGTCAAAGTCATAGCACCGCGTAATGGCAACAGAAAGTACCTCTAATTCCTCCTACAATGTCAGAACTAGGATTTAATCCCGTGACACAGGATTCCTTGGAAATCTAATCAAGACCATTTCACATTTCCCTGGGAAATGCAATGACAAGAAATGGGAGAAATGTTTAGTATTTATCTTTTTTAAGCACAGAACATATTAGATATGTTCGGAAAAATGTAAGCTAACACTTTACTGTCATAAAACATGCAGCAGATATGTTTGTGTGTGTGCTGTGTGCCAGTCAAACAGAACACAGCCTATTAATTAAGACACAGTGCTGATTACAAAGCACATGCATGCTCCGAGTCTGAACTTGTGGCATTGCGTATATACTCATGCACAAACGCAAAAGTGAAAATAAAGGAATGATGTCTTAACATTGCGTGATCATTGATTTTACTAGCCTGCCATGTGATGCTTTGTTATTATGGGAGGCTCGCTCTCACTACCTCAGCTCATACCAGCGGAGCAGCAGTACGATACAGATTTGCCTGGGACAAATCAGGCCACGAAGCCGTGGCTGCAAGCACCCCGAGTGGGCTCGGGCCCATTCACAGCTGCTTGCAGCTTTAATCCTTGAATTATAACTTTAAGTGGCTCTGCATTAACAGTGTCATGTAATAGCCTATAATTCTGGGTATACACAAAGGAGAAAGTCACAAATGGTCAAAAACTGAAAGTAATTACTTTAGTCAAGTACAGTAAGATGTGTTTACTGGTATATAGGTACCAGCTGATGCGGTCTGTTATAATGCATGTTATCTTTGCTAACTCTCATTTAAATACAGACTTGAGCCGATAAAGCAGCACACAGAATGGAGAAGCAGATCAGCATGGAGAGAGGAGAGACAAGTGAGAGAGGAGAGAAGAACAGAGCAGCATTGAAAGGAGGATGTTACACTATTTCAGTATAGTCTTGATGTGGATAAAACATATGTGCAATGTAGATTTATCACTAAAGTACAGATGTAGCTGAATGTCCATCACTGTATATTTGTTACATATTCAATAATACAGCAGACTGTGAATATGTATCTACTTAATAAACAATAATTGCATCTGAG
>JAJHUR010117340.1:0-13113 GCA_027495735.1 Lutjanus campechanus | reverse complement strand
TACTTAGAGAGACTCACTAGAGCTCCCATTATTTCTCTTCTCTTTCAGGTCTTCTTTCCTGTGGTCAAACTGATTCTCTCATTCTCTGCCATTACCCTGTCAGGAGGCGCTGTTTTCTGTGTTCATCTTGTAGGAATGGAGGGATGAGGTATTATAGGGTAGTACTCAAAAGATTTATGAAACTGTGTGTGAGTATAGCTTAGAGAAATCACAGGGGGTCCCCAAGACTTTGTCTGCTTTGAGGTCCTCAAAATCAGATTTGCACTTGTCAAGTAAAATCATGTTTTCAGGGTTCACACACCTTTTCCAAAGTCAAATTCAGACACTTTTTAAGAATTTGCAAGGTGCATTTTAAGCTTTCCCAGCACTTTACAGCCGTTGTTAAATACATATTTATATACAAAACAATTTTTTTTCACGTCTTCATCACATTAAATTGCATGTTATTGTGCTATTGTCAACCAAAATTGTGTTTTGTGGTAGAATTCTACAGTCAGGTGACAAAATAAAGGAAAATACAAAAAGGTTTCATGTTTCAAAATGTGTCACCTGTCTGTAAGTGTATTTGGCTTTCTATTAGGTTTGTGAATTTTGTGCAATTTCCTTAATCGATAGTTGAAAATGCTAAAAATTGATTACTCATTAATAATTAATAAGATATAAAACAGACATTTTTTTCTCATTTTCATTTTGTCTATCCTTTATTTATTTATTTATTTTTTGTTACTATTTCAAATGTAATTTTTACGTTTCCTTGTCCAATGAACGCTGCAGCAGATTTTAAAAATGTCAAATGAGTGTGAGATCTGAAGCTCTGTGATAATAACTCACTATTGTTCTTTTGGTAAGGAAGAGTGTGATACCACTTGGGGGGGGGGTCCAAGGAAAAAAGGTTGGGAACCACTGCCTTATAGGGCGGTACATACATTCCTTGTTTAATCACTGCACTGATTGTGCCCCTGCATGTCAAACTTTCAAACCTACTTCTTACATTGCTGACAAACATTAAAGCTATAGTATACGATTTGAAAGTTTGATCATTATTAATAACCTCATTTAGATGGTGGTTATGGTCCTACAGTACAATCTACACAATGTGAAGAGCAAAAAAAACGAAAAAAATCCATTCACTCTAGTGGCTGCAGGGCTGCAGAGAAGTTGACCAATGTAAACCGACCGGCCGGGCGGCTTACATTGGTCAACGTCTCTCTCCTACTCTCATCCAATCCCCTCGCTCTAGTTGACACTCCCCCGAGAGCTGCTCTGACTCCCTGTGCTCCGCGTTCCGCCTCATCCTCGCCCCCTTCCACGTTATAAACTCTCTGCAACAAGCAAGTAGCTGAGTAGCAGCAACAAGTGCTAGGAAACAGCCATACGTCAATATAATGTTGGCTCAACTACAGTCGTTATTTACTTGTGTGTTTCTTGCTTTTCACTGTAGTTTCAAATGTTTCAATTGTTCATCCCGTGCGTCAGCTCCTCTGTCTCCCCTGCAGCACTGCCGAGGTGTGTGTCTGTTAACTGTCTGAATCGTGCTTGTTTTTAGTCAAGTGGCTGACGCTGGACGTTTCACTTCCTATAAATTCTTCAGCATAAAAGCCCGTCATTCTTTCTTTAATTAAAGGCTTTTATTATGAAGCAGCAAACTCAGGAAGTGTTGTCTTCATCAGCAGTAACTTAACTGGAATCCTATCAGTTGAAAGCAACCGTGAAGAAACAGTAAAATAAAGAAATAAAGCAGAAACCTGAACGTACACACAGCGATACAGGAGAGAAACTAAACTTCCAACCACAGAAATCAAGCTCTGGTAGAGGGGGTGTGTCTGGGAGCGGACGGCCAGGAAGCACAGAGGGGAGGGGTGTGTGTGTGTGTGGGCAGGATGCTTTTTTCAAAATTTACTCAACATCTCAATCTTTCTCAACTGATTCTCAGATCGTATACTACAGCTTTAACTGTACTGCCCTCAAACTAAAAGCCAGAGCAAAAGACAAAAAACAAGAGGAAGACAAAGATGAAAAGAGAGCTGCAGTGTCAATGCAGCAAACAATGCAAATCAAACAGGAGTGAATTGTACTGTGAAACAAACAAGCATAGAACATAGACATCTTATTGTCATCCTTTGTTTTCTCCTCATCTGTCTATCTATACCACATCTCTGCTGCCCTTAGAGACGTGTCACTTCCTCCTCGCAGCGTTTCCTGAAATAGCACCAGTGCCCTCATAGGCGTTGTGCTGCTACATAAGCACCATAACCAACAAAGCACTTCAGATACAGTGCATGTACATACAGTGTATGGGATTTACTGTGCCACAGTAATCTAAAATCAGTGTTGGTAACGTTATTTATTTATGGTAGCTTATTCATGCATTTCTCAGCCTAGTTCTGCTCTCAACCCATTTCTACCAGGGGCACATTCATTTTTGGGTTTCATACAATTACAAAGTAGCATGTCATATACCAATTTTACAGCAGTCCATCATAAACCCCCCTTTAGGCTCTTTTCAATGTGTGTCATCTTTTGACAAGGACATAACTATGCATTAATGAGCCCGCCCAATTTTCTTGTTTGAGTTTAGAGTTGCATCATTTTGCATTTTGTCATTTATTAGTTGTCAGATATTACTGTCAACAGCAAGAGGAAGGTCCTGGGTTCAATTCCTGACTGGGGCAGGGCCTTTCTGTGTGGAGTTTGCATGTTATTCCTGTGCTTGTGTGGGTTTCCACTGGGTGTACTGGTCTTCCCCACCATCAAAAACATGTATATTAGATCAGTGCCCCTGACAAAGGCACTGGCTTACTGTGATTGGTCCCCAGGCTACACAGCAGCTGCCCACAGCTTCTACATTTAGGATGGGTTAAATGCAGAGACAGATTCTCACTGTATGTCGTACTATGTATTTTTTTAAGTAAGAATGTAACGATACATTCAACCCACTATTCGATACCATTTCTGATGCTGGCATCATGATACGATTTTCTCATGTTTTTTTTTTTTAACAGACTGAGCTTGCAGACAAATTATGACTGAAACATATTCCTGTAATTATTTCTCAGACAAAAAACACAACATTTCTGAGGTCGGGTGTGGCTGCAAACACAAATTATGCAATGAATGTATATTTTTTTTTAAAATTAAAAAAAAAAAACATATATATATATATATATATATATATATATATATACATATATATATATATATATTAATATATAAAAACTACATTATCTTTACTATCTTTAACAAACTAAAGAGGATCCCTTTTAATTTTTTTTTTTTTATTTCTGAGGTAGGGTAAACTGTGCAAAACAACCCATATGTCCTCTTCTTAAAAGTGCAACTGAAATTATATTATCTTAAATAACAAAAAATAAATAAAAATTGGATTTCTAAAACAAATCCCACATCAATATACTGTAACTAAATGAATAATATAAACAAATGAAATCTCTTCAAATAAACAAACAAAGGCTTGCATGTGTTCTTAGTTTGCAAATCTGCTTGTCTGCTTGTGGATTGTCCTTTTAACAGTTTCTTTGTTCAGGTGGTGTTGACTTGAGCTTCTCACGCTGCATCATGTTGGTTGTGCTACTTGTGTAGGTCATCGCCCTCTTGCAATATTTGCACACAGTCTTAATCTTGTCTGTGATGTTCTCGCCCTCATTTTTGGATACAGGGGGATCTCAGTACTTTTGTAGCTTCTAAGTCAATTTCTGTGGTTTGAAGTTTAGTTTCTCTCCTGTGCATGTGTTTGTGCATTTAGGTATCAGCTTTATTTCACTGTCTCATTTTCACTTTTCGCTGATAGGAGTCGTGTTATGATGAAAACCCAACATTTCCTGACTTTGCTGCTTCACAATAAAAGCAAAATAATGGAGGCCTTTAATTGTGAAATATTTATAGGAAATAAAAGACTAAAGATGAGTGCTTCATCAGTAAATGAACACATTCAAACTGGTGCAAACTCTGCTGTGAGTCAAACTGAAGCAAACCAAGCAGCACATGTGTCAGATGTAAGTGGGTGCTTATTGTCCAGTGCAAAAGGGGACTTTAGAAAAATATTTTCCAGCACTCCCTTAAAGGCTAGCAGACTGGCTTTCTGATATTGTCTCCAACTGATGGTTGTCTGCTAACTCTCTGAAACTAAGCTCCATTATTTAGAGTCAAATCTGTCACTTTGAAGATAGTAAAATTGTTCAGAAACATTTATTTCCTTTTCATCATTCTTCCATTACAATTTGTGTCAAATAAATGAATTCCCCTGCATTGCAGCGATCATTACTGTCACTTTTCAGACAAAGGCTTTGGCTGTGAAAGAACTGTCCAACTGTGTTCAACGCAGGCATGCATGTGAGAGCAGGAAAAGAGGGGGGCCAAGAAATAAGTAGAAGTGAACTGAAGAAACAAAGAAAAGATACAGCTACCCCACAATTATTCAGTCTCACACCAGGCACTTAATATATTCATCTCTGAGGGAAAGAAATGAGAAAGAATGAGAAGCAGGAGGAGAAGGAGAGAGGTGGGAAAAGAGGTGGCTTGAGGAAAGAAGTAATCTCACGTAATGCTTGGTGTGCTTTTATGACTTTATCAGCCCACACCAGTAAAGAAACCAGACAAATACAGCTACCTTTTTTGTCAATACAGATATAATACAACCAGTAGTCTTCCCAAAACTGTTGGGCAACAGGGGCCATGGCTTCCTAAACACCATTAGCGTATCAGCTATCAGCAGAAAGGAAGCACAAGCATCCTCAAGTATGACACTATCAGGGCCCGAGAAAACCAGCTTATGGCAGAGGAAACGATGAGCTAGCGACCTGTAGACAAAGCTTGATGCAGGCTGGGTAATTGAGACAGCATATTGCAGCAGAGTAACCTTCCCAGAGACATAACCATAATATAATGTGCTGTGGAGAAATTTCTCATTTACGGCCGGGTAATAGCACTTAGGTCAGAACAATGGCCCTCTCTACTTGGAAATTGGATAGGCTTTCTCATTAATATGTATTGTGTTAAGAATGGGCTCAGGATGGAACAACACAGTGAATGGACTGAAGTTTGCACAGAGGGGAAACAAAGTTGGAGAGGGGAGTTATTAATGTGGCTAGTACAGGTAGGTACTGTACCAACTACCTGTTGGTTGGGGAGATGTAGAGCAACTAAGGACATGATATTAGCACAAAAACCAATGCACATACTCTAGTAAAGGGCCAGAGTACTCCAGCACAGATGCTGGTGAGTGTTAGTACCAGGTGCAAAGGGAAAATAGAGCATAACGTTAGTTCAGGCAGAACACTGAACTTGCACTTGCATGAGCTGATTCATCAGATGTTTCATTCATGCTTTCCCATCAGTGGCTCATTCAACAGCTGTTTGGCAGCTGACTACAACAGACCTGCAAACTCTAGAGTAGTGAAAAAGGTGACATGATCCAAAATTAAATCAAGGAGGGGAATGTTAATGGTCTTAATATGCAAATAGGGCCTTCTGGAGCCTTCTGAGATTAAAATAAAATGAGAAAACAACATTATATTTTGACAAACAAATACATTTTATACAAAGTGGCTATACATACCAATATATGCCTATTAATTTACATACTGCTCAGTAGCTTGTGAATTTCCCAGGCACTGGGAAGAATAAAAACTTATATTGATATAATAATATCACATTTATTTTGCGTTGTTAAAATGAATCGGCAAATTAGTAACTAATGTCAGATAAACATGGTGGGACAAAAAGTACAATAGCAACCCTCGCAACTGTGTCTTTCAAGCCCTCTTTTTAAAAAAATGCTACATATCTATGCAATGGACTGGTTGCACAGCAAACATTTTGACCTTTCAGAGCAGGAAAAACACAGGTGGACTTCATAACAGTAATTAAGGCTCAGTTCCCTTAAGTGTCCCAGTAACAGTGAAAGTGAACCAGCAGGTGCAATAGAAGGAATGCAGCAGTGAGTGAGTTTTCTGGCATTACATGTCAAAATGTCTGCTGTGTAAGTAGTCTGTTTACATGAATGATCCCATTGACACTAAAAATGGCAGATATGCTACTAACATCAGATCATATTCATTCAGTTGCAGCAATTATAACTAGAACATGTCACTATTACTCTGCTGATACTGTGATACCACCCTGACCTCCTCCTCAGTGCCAAGTTCTTGCTAGTGTTATGTAAAACAAAGATTTAATGTTTGTTATGGGGGGATTAGTTCTCCCAGCAGAACCTTCACTAAGTCTTTAAGAGGTCTCTTCAAAGAACAGAGTCTTTTCCGCAGTAGCCAACTGTATAACCATATATTACACACAGTCAACTCCTTGACACAGGTGTCTCAAGCTGAACTCAACTTTCTAGACAAATAATATGGCAGCCATTAAGGTCAACTTTGTGTATCTACAACAGCACAGAAACTGTATAGGCCAACAAATTCTGTCCTTTTTTTGGATCACTATCTTGTGACTGAGCCCCTTTGCTCCCCTTTCAGCCAGCTTACAGTACAGTAATGTTTCACCTTCAAACCCTCAAAGCTGTTAAGAGCAAAACACAACCTTCTTTTTCCCAACTGTGGAGCAGAGCTCCACGGAGCAGTTGAAGGTTGTATTCCTTTCTCAAAAACACACTGAAGAGGGTGGTGAATATTAGTGAATTTCCTGTCCAGTTTGTTTTCCAGTGAGGTGATTTATACATGAAGAATTCAGATCATAACTTCTCCACTGGAGGACTGTGTTCAGTTCCTTGCAGAGTTGTTTTTGGTTTGGCCTTTAAACACAATTGGCAGTGTTCACAGGTGGGAAGCTGGTGAGGGATCATCATGTCACAACAATAGTGTCTCCTGCTGGTTGTTCTCTGTGCAATATCTCTCTCTGAATTGCTCCCTACCCAGGCCAAGAGGGAAACTAAACAACAAAGCAGCAGCAAGCGGCGTTCTTAGCGATTTCACATTATGGTCTTCTGGGTACATACTACAATTGCACTTTTGAAGAAAAGATTGTAGTGGTAGAAAAATAAATGTCAGAAAGATTACCATAATGTACTACAGTATGTGTACTGCCCCTCCAATGAACTTTTGTACTTCTTTTGCACTCCACTTTCTGAGAATACTTTCTCTCTGTTCAATATGTATGTTTTTCTATGAAGAATGCTCACCATGACTCTCATCACTAACAGATACAGCCAAACATGATTCACCAGCTTCCTTTACCAACACACCTACACATACCACTACATACTTATAATACCACTCATCTATCCAAAGTCTAACCTTAAACGCAGCCCACTGTTGACCCCATGGAATATTTTTTCTACTTACCCACAAATTTGTGGATGCCTTTCTTATGTCTCTGGGTGCAGTTTGATTGAATGATGTTTGGCTTTGCTTTGCTGAGTTTATGGATGTGGATCAAAAAGCAGCTCCTCTCTAAAAAGAAATCAACCAATAAATCTCCAAACCCAGAAGGCTGGCATTTTGTAGCCTTCAAATTGTAATTTATACATTTTTAAAGTCAGTTAATACAAAAAAAATAGCTAATGTAAAACTTTTGATCCACTTCATATACAAAAATCATGTGCACAGAGGCACATGATTTTGACTGAACTTGGAATTTGGTCACTAAACTAAGACTGACATTAAGTATCACATATCAGTCCTTCACTCACAGCAGACCTAAAAAAGGCATCCTTGCATTTGTAGGTGTATCTGAGTATCTGAGAGCATACAGTATAAGCAGGAAGTAGTGAAATTCAGCAAAAACTCTATTATCCAGTTGCTATACTGCTTAATTAAAATAATGCTTCATTCTAAATTATATTTAATCCTTTATCTGAGGTACGTGACCTAATGAAGTAAACTGGAATTTTCAGTAAACATAGATATCTGGGGACACACGACTGAAATTTTCAAATCCTATCTTAACTGTTTGGTAACCATGGTGATTAGAGTTAGGACGTACTTTAGGAAAAAGGGCATTACACATGAAGAGTTCCTGAGTCAATGTTCCTGACCTAACTTAAGACAGGAAATGTGAATCACAAACATTTCCTAACTTTCCAAAATTTTAAATAAACTCTCCTAGCTTAATCATATCCATTAAGTTGTGCTAACTTCCAACAGAGTAGTATCTAACTTACTAATTAGCAAACAGCAGCGGCTCTCTAAACAAACAGTTACAAAGTTGTTTAGCTCAGCAAGATGAGAAAAGACTTGTGCCTGGAGAAGGAACCCAAGACCTGCAATCTTGTGAGAGTGATCATTTTAACCCAAATTATGATCTTTCCTTACCCAAGTGTTTTCTGCCCCTGAACCAACACAGAATAGACAATTCATTTGTACAACGTGCACAACGAGGAACCTTGCACACGGGTGCCCAGGTGGCTCAGTTAGTGGAGTGCACGCCCCATGTGCAGAGGCTGATGGTCCTCTGCAGTGGCAGTGGGTTCGGGGGACAAGCTTTCCATTTCTCTACATGATGATGGGGTGCAGGAGGCTCTGAGAAGAGCAATACTCTGTGTTTCATGAGTCTGGATGGTGACATCTTTTTGTAGTCTCTCAAAAACATGAAACACAGGAGCACAAATGTGGTGAATGGATTAAATTCTGTCTTCATCTGCTCTAACATAAGCTGCAAATGTTAGCATGTCTGGCTAACTAAGACTAGCTTACTAGCTGCAGTAACTTTACCTCCAGTCAAACTTGTTAGATACCACTGCATCTGTATTCGTTATGTGGGGGGTTTGAGGAGGAGGATGTGGGCTGATGCAGAATCAAAGTGGGTCAACGACAATGTCTCTCTGGCTCACTGTCTCAAGTCTAAGCCAAGTTATCTTAGCTCTTATCCAGGCCGTCGTCTGTGATTGCGGTCTGGCTGGTCTGGCTGCATGACCCATCTCAAAGTCCACTGCACTAATCAAGTCCCTGCACTTCCTTTTCCCACATTAATGAGTGTATTTCTGTCATCTATCATGTAGATATACCTGCCGTATTTCATCATCCGATGTTTGCTGTTTGCTGAGATGTAAGCTAGCTTTAGCCGTGGTCTTTTTGCATTAACATTATATCGTATGCAGCTGTCAGGCAACTTTACATTTACACTTTCACAGGGTTCTTGTTTTAAAACATGTCAGATGGAGAAATTAAATTGCCAGTTGAAGACAGGCTTCTCAGCGGACTTCAAGGAGTTAGCAGTAGCTTACATCAGCCAGCTACACTTATGAAATCTGCTTGTGAGTCATTATTTTAGCCGACAAAATCCACTGTCGTCAGCTAGAAATCAGAAGCTGCTTTTGTTTACATCTTTAAGAAATCAAAGACCTCATATTTCAACAATTACTCCCAATTTTTATGTTAAATCTGCCACCATTATCACTGTAAACTGCATAAATGCAGTGTGAGAATGGAAATTTTGGCTGGCTTAGCAACAGTAACTTAGGAGGGCAGTGCTTAGCGACAGGTCTGTTGAGTATTTAGGATTTCCTATCCTCGATAAGGTGAAGTAAGACAAGTCAGGATTTCTACAGTGAGTTAGGTTTGCTTCTTTAATACCAAATTGAGGTAAATCCTATCGAAGACTCTTCCTATCATAATTTAAGACTTAAGATAGAAAGCTTATGTACCATAGCCCCGGATATTTCATTACATGTTCGACAAATAAAATCAATAAAAGTTCCCAGCACTATGAATGATGTTAGTGCAACCACATACTATAATATACCGTAACAGCTAGGCTATAAGACTCTCGTAAACGTGAAAATCGGCTAAATTGCTTCAATTTTGAATTTGAAAGATTTTCTTGATCTTTTATCTTGAAAACAGAAACACACAAATACACTGTCAAAAAAAAATAGACACATATACACATTCATTCACTCCAAAACATTTTATATTTTGGCACTGAGTTGACGTCTTATCCAGAGAGAATCACTGGATTCACTCACACACTCACACACAAACACACACACACACACACACACACACACACACACACACCAGTCCATTCAAACTCCCCAGGCTATGAGTGCACTGATAAAGTGTACTCCCCAAGTGACTCCCCTGCTGCACCTAGCGCCAGTGACATGCAGAAGATTGTCATGCCAGATTTGTTCGACATGAAGCGATGGGAAGGAAACATAACTGCAGGGAATGTGTGATAGAGATGAACATCCAGTGTGAAAAAAACATGAAAGGGGACCACAGAGCGGGGGTGTCTGATGTGCTCAACCGGTACCAGTGACTGAATACTGATGGACTGAAATGTACATGTGCTGAATCACACACTTTATAATAATCACAGAAATTTGTGAGCCGTAGTTACTTTTATGAGCATAAACTCTCAGCTGAGGGCCTCTTAGGACACAAGTGAAAATGTCTTTTGGGAATGTGACACATTGGCGTGAGTCTTTTTCTGACTGATGGCGTGAAAACTTTCAGACGAACATCACAGAACAGAGTTTAATGCGAGTCAAACAACCATTAGTCTCGGCCCCTGCTTGGATCCAAGCACAGCAGCATTTCCAAACAGTACTCTCCTTGTGGCGATTAGAAGTCCTCCATTTTATAAATTACAGTCTCAGACTGACGGCATTCTCAAGCAGTTATCCATTAAACTACAGAGATTAGAGAACTGCAATACTTTAAACTAAGGCAGAAATATAATATTATGTTCTTTCTCCCAGCAGGGACCCACCTAGACAGAGAAAGCCTTGAGTCTTTCAGCTAGAACAAACAGGGTGAAGGGACTGTCATGGGTCCTTGTTAATGTAATAAACTGCAGAGTATGAACAAGCTCCATAGGGAGGGCCTTTGATCAACATCTCCCTCATGTCTGATGTATTTTAATCTAGAGAGAAAAACCCTGCAAATGTTCCTTTTTATCCCTCTTTTCCATCCAACTCTTTTGTGAGCAATGAGTGCAATCTCTAGAAATGTCATTCTCTGGCTTAATCACAGATGCATACACAAACATACAATCTCTTTTCTACTTCCACCTCCTTCCTCCTCCTCTACTTTCTCATTTTCTCTATTGAGCTCCTACCTCTCCATCTCCGGCTCACAGCTCTTGATGAGTTTGTGAGTCACTGAGGAGAGACGGGGATTTCAGAGAAAGCCCAGCACTCTGAACCTCCAGTGGAAGCTGATAATCCACGGAAGCGAGAGGTGGCAACGAAATTCAGCTAATACCCAAACAATTGCTATCAGTGCAACTCCCACTAAGGTGACAAAGCTCAACACAAATTTGGATGTTATTGTGTGCAAACAGCAAGCTAATATCTGTGTAAAGATGACTATGGCACAATGCAGGATGAAAGACTGCAAATTTGATTTATATACAGAAAAGCAACTTGTTTACTTGTCCTCCTGTTGGCCTTGTTGTCACCACATCATGGATTAGCTTTAGATGACAGCTGCTGAATCACACAGTCATCCACAACCCGGCACGTACAAAGCTCTGCATCTAAACATGGTGATACGTGTGAATTTGGAGAGAAAGTAACAGAAATGACAATGAAAAACTGCTGTGAGATATTATTTTGGGTAATATTATGGACAAAACAGTTTTGGATATGTTGGCCATAAAGGTTTATATCAGCTGTCTTCTTTAGCTCACAATGTCAACTGCGTATCATAGACTTAAAATCCCTAAAGTCAGACATCATTATTAAGCAAACACTGATGTTTTTAAGAAGGCATCTTTCCCATTACTTCAATAAAGCACTTCCATTTAGAGGTCATGTTTGAGAAAGAGCTAAAGGCAATGAGCAAGACAAAAAAAGCCTTTGACAGTTTGCTGTGTCATGACAAAGTACCCTCTTAGTAAAAAGGCTGTGTTTTAACTGGACTAAAGCTTTTACAATAGAGAAATAAGCACACACAACGTAATGTACGGCCTGAGTTGAAAAAAAACTTCCTTTTTATAGGAAACGGAGCAAACTGAGGACACAGCAACAGGTCGTCAGTTTGCTTCTGCTGAATTCACACAAAATCCGATGTTGTATAGAGATGTGGGCATGTTCATTTTGTGCTTCAGAACATGACTACTTTCTAGCTGCCTCAACCATTGCTGCTGTCTTTCTTCCTCTCTTGTGGAGGAGAAGTCAACTTGGTGTCAGTGTTTTTAAACGGTGCATTTACAAACATCAACAACAAATCCAGCTCATTCTACCTTTTAAGATAAATTAACTTTTAAATAAACTTAAACAGTTTTCTACAAAAATCTGAATCTCTAACTTAGTCACTTAGTCACATTTAATAAGATAATGCATTAGCACGACACATGCATTTCATTTCAGAGCTTTTAAGGTGGTAAGCTTAAAACTAAATGACAGGGCTCCAGACTGCGACTAAATGGTCGCATTTTGCGACTAAAATTTGAGACAGTGCGAGTAAATTTTTCATCTACTCGCGCATGTGCGACCAGCAAATTTGCCGATTTTTTGCGCTGGTTTGCCAACCGACATTAACTCCAAAAGAAGAAGAAAGGAGACGAACTAGTGTTGTGTCGTTCGCGAACGATTCCTTCAAAAGAACGAATCTTTTAAGTGAACGTACTGAACCGAATCACTTCCTCAAGTGATTCGTTCGTTTCTCAGTTAAGTTGAGCTGTCAGCACAGCAGCAGAGCTGCCGCAGCACGCAGCAGCGCCGGGCGGGCAGCCGGCGAGCCGCTGCAGGGAGGGACCGCGCGCGCCGACTGCGCCGCGTCGCCGACGCCTGAATCACTCGGTGAACGAATCACTCA
The DNA here is from genome assembly GCA_027495735.1 of Lutjanus campechanus. Lineage (NCBI taxonomy): Eukaryota > Metazoa > Chordata > Actinopteri > Lutjaniformes > Lutjanidae > Lutjanus > Lutjanus campechanus. The sequence goes on along the minus strand of JAJHUR010117340.1, from coordinate 382 downwards.
GTGAACTACACTCCTGAATCATTTTCCTCTGAGGGATACACTTTCACGGCGACCGTTGTTCCCCGTTGTTTTAACAGATTTAGTTTCCAGATAAACAAACTTAAAACGTTAGGCTGGCAGTAATGACAAGAGAGACTCACCGGCTGTAGCAGGCACTAGGGTGTGTTGTGTTCAAGTGTACCTCGGAGAAAACTAACTTTTTTTTTCTTTCTTTAACTCTGCTAAATTGCCACCGCAACAACTCACGTACAGTAGGACACAGCATGTAACAAGTAGTGTATAAAACCCGCAGTTTGAGTTGCATTTAGAAGACAAGAGGCTGCTAACCAGTGCGCCGAGGAGGCCGAATTGATATTAAAGTTTAACACGGCCTAGATCATTG
>JAJHUR010117335.1:0-13182 GCA_027495735.1 Lutjanus campechanus | reverse complement strand
CAGCACCACACAAGCAGGATGGAGACATTTTGTGTTTGTTTTGTGTGCTTTTTTAAACGTTTTATCTGTGGTCACCATTCACTGCCATTGTACTGGATGAGGCTGCTACCCTGTTTTTCCTAAAACTCCAGGATTGTTTTGTGAACTGAAGACCACCCATCATCACATCAGCATAGTGGTGAGTACATACGAAGTGGGTTATTCTCCCAAAGTGGAATATCACTTTAATGCTATGGGGAAATGGTACAACTGTTAAAGCACCTTCAAACTGAAAGCAATCACTGTTGCTTACACTTTCCGGAGGGGCTTTTTGGACTTAGAAGACCCTTGCTCGAGTCCTTTTTACTCTTTCTGGATTTGTTCCGAGGTGTTTGGCTGATAACCGTCTGAAGCTCTACAGGAGTTACTTCACCACCACTTGCCTCAGCCCCATGCATGTAATAAGGACCTTCTGACAAAACCTCAACTGAACCAGCTTCCCCAACAAGGTTTTGACCTGCCCCTGCTGCTTCTTGAGTCATGTGCATGCTCTCACTCTGATCAAGGTAACCGGCCGCCTCAGCTACCTCACCTGTTGCAATAAAACTTGTAGCCTCTGTCTCTGCTGAGCCTGGGTCTGCTTCCAACACTAAAGATGTGGTTGTGTCATCCACCACTTCTTCTGAATGATATGTTGGTGATACCTGACCAGATGCATTATTTAATCCCTCTGTAATTTGTAGGCCACAGGGGACTTCTACTTTGCCCTTTTCCAAAGTGAGATCTACACCCTCACTGTGTTCAATTTCAGTTACATCTGTGTTCTGGTAATCCGACTGAGGTGTTTCACCCTCAGTGAATTGTCCAGATGTCAATATGCTAACACTGGCCTCAGTGTCTTCATCGGACATTGAAACCTGTCCTGTGGCCACCCTGGATGATCTCAGTCCCTCTGAAGATGTGACAACATCACCCAGACCCTCAGTGTTGGCACCCCTCTCCCCACTGTCACCTGAGATGAGCATATCCTCCACTTGAGAAACTGTATGGGATGCATCTTCTCTTTCACTGCCTTCTTCTTCATCTGCGATGCTAGTCATTTGCTGTACAGGTGACACTTGTGCCTCCAACATATCTTCCCCTGTGATTCCATCAGTGTTGTCCTCTGATATAAACAGATCCTGTGATGGAGAACCTCTCTGTAATGCAGCTTCACTTTCAGTCTCTTCATTTTGGTCATCTGTGATGCAAAGATTTTGTTGTAATGCTACAACCTCAACAGTTTCCTCATTATCTGAGATTAGGGTATCATCCACTTGGGAACTCATATGCGATGTATCTTCTTTTGCACTCGCTTCATCTTGGTCAACTGAGAAGCCTATACTTTGCTGTACTGGTGATGCCATTTCCTCCACAGCAGCCTCATCCTTCTCTTTATCAACATTATTGCCATCAGAGACGAGCTGATCCTCCAATGGAGAACCTCTTCCTGATGCAGCTTCCCCTTCAGTCCCTTCACTTTGGTCATCTGTGATGCGAAGATTTTGCGGTAAAGCCTCAACCTCCACAATCTCCTCCATGTTATCTGAGATTAAGGTAACATCCACATCAGAACTCATGTGTAACGCATCTTCTTTTGCACTCTCCTCATCCTGTTCATCTGAGGAGCCTATATTTTGCTGTACCTGTGACACCATTTCTCCCCCAGCAGCCTCATCTGAGATGAGTTGATGCTCCAATAGAGGACCTCCTCCTAATGCAGCTTCTCTTTCAGTGTCTTCCTCTTGATCATTTGTGATGCTGACATTTTGCTGTACAGGCAATGCCACAACCTCTCCAATCTCCTCCTCGTGATCTGAGATTAAGGTATCATCCACTTGAGAACTCATGTGTGGTGCATCTTCTTCTGCACTTTCTTCATCTTGGTCACCTGAGACACCTGTATTTTGCTGTGCCAGTGATACAGTTTCCTCGACAGCAGTCTCATCTTCCTCTTCATCACCAATGTCGTCATCTGAGATGAACTTTTCCTCTATCTGGGAAGACATGCTCAAAGCATCTTGTCTTTCAGTGTCTTCATCTTGGTCATCGGAGGTGCTGAAACTCTGCTGTGACACCCCTTCCTCCACAATTACCTCTTCTTTATCTCCTTCACTTGCACTGTCTTCTTGTGGCGCAGTTATCAAAGATGGATCACCCAGATCTCCTTCCTCTTGGTTAGTTAGAATATTGCTCCCTGTCTGCAGTGATGTTTTTGCTTCAACATCAGTGATATCTCTCTCTGCGAGGCTTTGATCAATCATATCTCCTTCACCATCATTCACTTGCAGTTCTGGTATTGCTTCTTGATGAGGAATGGATGTCTCTTCAGACTCATTCACAGTGTCTGTTGAAATCTCTGTTGAGATTTCTGCCTGGATACCATCAGAAGTGCCAACAATCTGATTTGTTTCCAAGTCTGAAACAACTTCCTTTGCTAGACTGACATCTTCATCTAGTTCCCTTCCACTTTGAGCCTCTGCATTTGATTGAGGTTCCGACTCATATTCAGAACTTTTGTCATCTGGACCCTCAACTGTGTTAAGCTGAACAGGTTTATCTTCTTCTTGTGCTTCCTCTTTCAAAGTTGCTGCTTCCTGTCTGCCCACACTTTCTTCCATGCTACCACGTATTTCTACAATGTTGATGGGATCTGAAGTAGAAGTGGCTTCCTCGCCTTGTGGAAATGTTGATGTCTCTTCTGTCTCTTCTTCTTTATCAACTAAATCAAGGGCATCTGATCCAGGTAGGAAATCTTCTGCAGAGGACATTTTAATGACCATAGATTTGTCTTCCTCTGAAGAACCTTCAGAGGGAACGGGATTTTCCTGGTGTTCTGATTGTGGAGCCTTAGCTTCTTCCTCTGCATTCTCTTGTGGGTAATTGGATTCTGTTGTCTGACTTATTACATCTGTAGATTTGTTATTTGGAGCTTCAGTGATGTCATTCAATTGATCGGGGGCAATTTCATCCATTGTATCTCCTGGTTTCTCTACCACTGTGTCAGACTGCTCAGACTGCACTACATCTGGCCCTTGTAATGACTTCACAATATCTTCTTCAAGATTTGTGATTGAAGATTTTTCTGTTTTTGCTGTTGGACACTCTTGGATACCCTCTTTCTCCTCATGTGCACTTTGGACCATCTCACTATGATCCTCATCGTCTACTGTTGTCTGCTGCTCTGATGTGTAGGTGATCACAACTTCTGATTGCTTTTCTTCAGCTGTATCATCAGGCATGTTCTGAGATGGATCACTGCCACTGTTTAACAGATTTTTCATCATATCCTCTTCATTTGAAGGTAAATGAGTTTTAGCAGTTCCAGCAGTGATGACAGTATTTACAACATTAAGGTCTTTAGGTGAATCTGTTCTAACTGCTTTTGGAATGCCAGTGGCATCCGCTGTACGGTCTGATGGAGAAATTCCTTGGGCCTGGTTTACACTGACCTGCCTAATCCCGACTGGACTGATTACAGCAGGCAAAGTTCCTGGCTGATTGACTTCTGGCTTCATTGCCACCACATTTCCCATTCCCATTTGTGGCTGCCCAGCACCAACTCCCAAAACAGTAACTGGCCCTAACCCCATCTGCCCAGGCTGCCCAACCCATGTTTGCCCCAAATTTCTATTTACTGCAATAACACCCCCCTGTTTAGCAACACTGTGTCCTGGCAGAATGCCATACACACTCCCATGGGCTGCTGGGCCTAACACCCCCTGAGGAGGAGCAGCCTCTTTTACCAGGATAGCACCTCTGGGCAAAGTGCCCTGAGATGAGCCTGGGTCCACCTTCCCTGCCTCACCTGGACAACTCTTGTCCTGAATAAGCACATAATTACCGCTGGCATTTGGCCCCACCATTTTCCAACCATCCGCAGGGACTGGGCCCTGCGGCACACCTGGGCTCACAGGTACCAACAGGGTGGGGCTGACTGAACTTGTGGGGCTGGTAGGGCTTTTGGGTTTCTCAACACCCTGGATAATGAGCCCAGGAGGAGAGCCTTGGGGTCCACTGACAACATACAAGCCTGGAAAATTGGCTCCATGTGTCCCATCTGTCAGCAGAACTGTGTTCTGAAGCTGTGGTTGAACTACATAGCGCATGGGCTGAAGTACAGGAGTGGTAGTGTAGTAAATTGGCTGCTGCTGTAGCACCACAGTTTGAGCTGGACGTGGCAGAGTAGCAGAATGACTGATGTTAGAGGACTGATTGATGTTAGAGGAATGATTGATGTTAGTAACCTTGGAGTGAGGAAGTGTCATGGATTGCTGGGCAGTGTTTACAGTACTGACAGATGATTTGGAGATGTTAGTAGATGATACGACTTTCTGCGTCTTGATGTCGGGATGTTTTGTCTCAACAACTTGCTCAACTTTGGGCTTAACAGGTGGTTTAACAATATCAACTGTGGTTTTAACAGTGCCTGCCACTTTGCGTGTCACAGTAGGTTGGGGTGTCGGTGTAGGAGGGGAGCAGATCTCTGCCAGGGTCTTGAACTTCGGCCCAAGACCATTGAGGAACTGCAAGTCATTTTCAGACCCCAGGAGGCTGCAGCAGCCCACTGAACCAGCAGGGGAGCCCTCACCCTCAAAATCATACACCATCAGACTGTCCTTCACTGGCACAGCACACGCCGCTTTCTGTTTAGGGCAAAGAAATAGCACAAACACTGGTGTCAACAAACTCTGATTGTATGTTCATATGTGGAAGACCTGGGGGAAAAAAACAACTGAATGAAAAGTTGAATGAAAGATAGTACCTGTGTGTAGTATTCATTGAGGAAGACGTCTGGTAAAGCTATATCCTCAAACAGAGATGACGTTTGATGGCTGCCAACTGTTTGCCTGCTGAATGTAGCACCGCCATTGGCATGGTTGAATGTTTCCCTTGAAAACCCATAGGCGTTGTCAACTTCCATCAAACTTTGGCTGGTTTCCTGAAACTGCTGCACAGATTCACCGTACATTGTCATCTGATGAGTTTCTGTGAATCTTGAAGGAATGGTGCTGAAGTTGTGTGCTGCTGCAGTCTCAACTTTCTTTTGGGTGCCCAACATGACAGGGATACTTTGGAGGGGCACTTCCTAAAAAGAATATGAGAGATGCAATGTTACCTATCAACACACATTATGTATGACTTTGGCATGGCATTGTGGATGACTTAAGGTCACACTGGCTCCCTTAGAAAAGAGACAAAAATGCCAGCCAACCTTATCTTCGCCTTTGCCTTCAGTGTGGTAGGAAATGAGGTGTTCTTTGGCATCAAATGGCAGATCGCTAAATTGGTCAGGAAAGATAGTGTCTCCTCCTCCACACTGACACTTCAGCAGGATACAAGGGATTACTGCAGAGAGAACCAAAACACTTAGATCTATGTAAAGTAAATTAAAGTAACGCTCAGGTATTTTTTGCCTCCTGTGTTCAAAAGGCACAAACGCAAAAACAAAACATTAGCTATAATTTACCAAAAAAACAAAAAACAGTTAACTATCTATTTTAAACTGGTTTTGTGTTTATATGATGCTGTAATGTGTGTGTAGTGTGTTTGCTAAAGGTCAACTCACACAGCAGTAAGCACATTGCCATTAGCAGCAGGCCGATGGCTGGGGCTGCGAGCACAGAAGAAGTGCTTGTTTGTCTGGCAGTCTTTGAGGTGCTGCAGCCTTCTGTTTCCACACAGGTACAAACTTCCAGAGTAAAAACCTCATCGGCTGGGCAGGACAGACCCTGATTGTCTGCCACTTGCACCTGCAGCTCATACCTGCCAGGCCACAGGCTCTCACGCGAGTGAAGAGCAGCAGTCGTCTCTAGAGGCAACAAAGAGCAGAGGGCTGTCAAACTCACACTGTATTATCATTATTATTATATAGCTGTAGCCAGTAATACTTGTAGAGCAGTAATACTACCACTGTTTTTACTAATATATGCTATATCAGTACCAACACAACCTTATCCCTCAACAACAGAGTATGTTGATGGCCAATTATTCGCAAAATGACATATTCAGTAAGACCCTTGGAGAGTACCAAAAGCGAGCAGATCCGGACCTTAAGTTATGTAAGTCATGTGATATGCATCACATGATTTAAGAAATGTAATTAAAGTTGTGAAATAATCAAGGTTAGGTTTAGGCATAAAAACTCTTCAGTTCACAAAACAATCCTGGAGTTTTAGGAGAAACAGGGTAGCAGCCTCATCCAGTACAATGGCAGTGAATGGTGACCACGGATAAAATGTTAACAAAAAGAACACAAAACAAACACAAAACAAACACAAAACGTCTCCATCCTGCTTGTGTGGTGTAATCCAAGTGTCCGCGAGCCGCGACATTAAAAATTAACCGCAAAAGACGCCATTTACACCATGTTTTTAGCAGAAATGTCAACTGTAGCATGTAGCCGGTAGGATGTAAACATGGTGTCGATCTCGCAAGACTTTGTATGCCTCTTAATGGACGCACATGCTGAAGATCTGTCCACCCGCTATACTGCTCCCTCATAATTACTACAGCCACTCGATGTCGCTATATAAACATAAATATTGGTTGTAATAAGCTGCTTACACAGATGATCTATGTGGCCATTTTTCTCATGTGGAAGGGATGAACATTACAGACACATCTAGCAGAGTCACCAATATGTAGTCATTATTTTGAATCTGTGTGCAAGGTTTTAAACTGAATTGAGTTTCTTAAAATTTCCATATAGGTTTGGACATTCAAACCCAAAACCTGATCTTCTTATTCTTATTCTCTGATGTAAAGGACCAACACCCTGTACTTAAGAAAAGATTCATCCGAATTAGAAATTTGCCACACTATATGAAGCCTCATACCTCTTTATAGTTTACATACATGGGTTTTTTAGCACTTCACTGAATATTTTTCAGTTTAGGCAGTTTATATCTTGATCACTTACACTGTGACAAGCTCTTGCTAAGAAGAAAATGATCACAACAGTTACTAATGCAAGAGCAAATAAAATATATTTAAATATATTTAAATATTTGTCTATTTTGTGCATAACCAAATTTCTCACATTTCCTTACCGTTGATGATTTCTATGTCCCAGGTGCCTCGTGTCCCATCAGGTATGATTGTGAATGTGAAGGGAGCAGCATTGGGACTGACATCCTCATCAAAGCCAGTAACATAGACCGTTTTTTGATCAGAGCACAGAGAGGTTTTGGAGGTGGTCAGGGTGGGACAGTGGTCGTTGGCGTCAGTGACTTGAATGGCTATTGTTCCCGTGGCCGTTTTTGCTGGCTGGTCTGAGGTTGACAACAGATTCGTTAATCAAACAACACACAGACGGTATGGCCAACACCACAACAATCCACTCTGTAGCGTAAAGGTAAAGACATTTGGCAACACTTGTTTCCCACCACAGCTTTACATAAAACAAAGTCTTGAGCATTCCTCTGTCTTGAACTGCTCTCTGTGCTGTTAAAACAAAGTGTCAGTGTTTTTGCCCGTAGTTTGTATGGAGGTATGGTAGTGGAAGTAGATTATTTTCACCCCTTGGCTTCTTCTCGTTGTTTGACTGACAAACCTCGAGTCATAAAGTGGTTTTGCAGGTTTTGTAAGAGATCAGTGTGCTTCATGTCATAAATTACTTTAGGCAACTACAGTTATGAGTTGCTCATCCAGCTCATAAATATAGTGCTGATAAATCATGGGAAGAAAAGCGTTGCATTAATGAGAGAGCCCTTCGCGTCAAAGCCAGAGGCTGTTCAAAACTAAGAGAAGAAATGAAGACTTAAGTGTTGACAACAAAAAGAAGTACAGTATTATAAGGTGTAAATGGTATTACCTTTGGTTATGGCCAGAATCTTGGCAATGTAGGTACCGTTCTTCAAGTATGGTGACTCTCTGTCTGGTTTCTTGTTGAGTTTAATCTCAGCTGTCTCTTCATCGATAGTAAACCAGTTATCTGGATCATAGGCTTTGGCATAACTGGAGCACAACAAATATGTAAGAAAAGGAACAACAGCATTAAGAAAAGCATTAATAAGCAAGTACAAACTGTTTAAACAAAAGTAGTGATTTGATTAAAGTAATACTTAAACAAACACTTGCTTCCATTCTGCAGAGAGCTTGCTGGAAGGTTTAATGATGCTGTTCTCATGTTTGTATAAGTCGATTAGCTAAACCTAGTACACAGACAGCACCCCTAAAGCATACTAACTAACCCACTGTAGCTGTTTCCCCCTCTTCCAGTCTTTATGCTGGGCTAATTGCTTCTTGGCTCAAGATACTCTGTACACAGACAGGAGGGTGATATCAACTCAAAACAAGAGAGCAAATTCATGGATTTTCTCAAGAATGACTGTCTGTGTTCTTTTCCAGGGTTTTCACACTCAGGCCTTAGCAAAAAGCAGTGATTTAACTTACTCTACCATTTAATGCTCTACCATCAAACGATCACCAAACCCTCAAAATGTCACATCTGAAAACACTGAAAACAACAAGGACTTGAGAGATTAGCACTTTGACCAAAAGATTTGAACACTATTGGAAAGCTATGTTTTTGTGTTTTTTCTTTTTTCATACCTTCATATCCTCCTGCAATTTCACCAGGGTGTTCACTATATAATGGTATTTGTGTAAAAAGCACTGTGTATGCTATCATTCCAAGTTAAAGGAAAAGAGGAGTTTTTCTTCTAAACACATTATGCATGTACAAACACACAGGCTGTGGTCTTCTGTCCCAGTGATGAAGTCCTAACTAATCGGTGAGCCAGCTCTAACCTTTCTCTGCCTGGAGAAAACAACAAAAAAATCTGATTAATAACTCTGTTTTGCTGTTTTCAGGACAGTAACCCTTTCATTTCTCACACAAAGTTGACAGAAAATGACGTTTAAATCGGAGGAGAACAGCCCAAAAGTAAATGAAATAAATCAAATATAAAATATTTGAATATAACATTTGAAATAGTGGTTTATTAGGCCTTCTCTGAAGGCCTAAAAGGCCCACAGGGTTCCCCTCTGGTTTGTAACTGACACAGGAATGGTTAACATTTTAACAGTCTTACTCCACAATTCAGTACTACATACTTCTCGTCTTTTCACGTGTTTTCAGGAACTATTTTCTAACATGTAGAATGTGTTTAGAAGAAAAAAACTGTTTTGTTTTTTTTTCCTTTAAAGAGGCTTTAAAGTTGTGTTAAGTGCAGCTTGACTGACCTGACATTTTCAGCTTGTTTTCCTGTGTCTGGATCGATAGCAGGATACACTGTGAGCACACCATCCTCAGGTTGTTCATTTGGATCTTCTGATATTGGAACCTTCTTGATCTCAGGCTTGAATGCTGGACCTTCTGGGACATTATTCACTGCTATTTTAATAGGATAGCTTTTCCCCGGTTTTTTTGGCTTTGGCTTTTTCCCTGGTCCTGGTTTGATGCCTGGTTTGAGTCCAACGCCCACTCCGGGACTAACTCCAGGGCCAAGCCCTACATTGGGCTTTAGTCCTCCCTCTAGACTCGCATCTACGCCAGCGTCTACACCTACATCCACACCCACATCTACCCCTACATCCACCCCTACATCCACCCCTACATCCACCCCTACATCCACCCCTGCACCAGCTCCAGCTCCAGCACCAGCACCAGCTCCAACTGCCAAAGGATCACCCTGTCCAACCTGAACATCCACATCCATCTTTACAGGCCCACCCTCCACGGGAGGAGCTACGTTCTCAATCATCAGGCCAAGCTCAAGATTCTGGACTTCTTCATAATCCACAGCCTGTTTGGTCCAGGATGGAGGGTAAATAAGGTTGAGAGGGAAGATGGCAAGAGAAAAGATGCAAACAAATATTAGAGACCTGCCCAACACTAGTGACAGTAATTTAAATAAAAACTAATTAAATCATATTTAAAGTCACATCACACAAGTTGAAATACCTTGACCAGCTTCAGGACGCCTTCATTGGTTTTTGGGTCTGTCTCAATAGAGAAGAGACCATCCTCATTTCCTTCGGTGATTGTAAAGACAGCCTCCCAGTTATCTGTATTCACAAGGTCTTTGTCCAGAGCTTTGATTCTCATCACAACTACATTGTCAACATTTTCATCCACGGAGCCAGTGTACTGCAAACAGGACAAGATTCAAAACATGAAGCCTATAGAAAAAAAAATCTTTGGGTTAAAAACATACCTAAGTCTCACTGTCAGTTCTGTCTCTGCAGCAGATATGTCTAATTTTCTACTTGTCTACTTTTCTGCACACAAAACTTATGAATGTTAGAAATATCAGCTGTCTGAGAACACCAGACCAAAGCCAGACAGTGGTCATGATCTCTCCCCATTTATGACTGCCTGGTAAGTCAAGTGATGACACCTGAGCCAGTCTCTTTTCCTAAACTAGAAGATTTCACTCAGCTGAGTGCAGATCCCCACCGGGCACAGATGGTGAAGCACCTACTGCAATGTCACCACAACTGCCAGATGCAACCAGCAGAGATTTGTGAAGTTCCACCAGCATTAACATGACCTCCACATATGTTGTCCTGAGCTGTAACAAGATTTCAAACTGAAGCAGTTGTTGATCACTTGCGGCCCCTAGTGGCCAGTTAAGAAGAGTGAGAAGTCAGTCAGTGGTCGTATAAAACAGCCCTTACGAAAAAGAAGTATATTCAAGTGTACTTCAAGAATACTTCTTTTAAACTAAAAATTAGAGAGTATACTGTCAGTTTACATTTTATGTACTTATCAGAGATATACTTAACAAAGTTAATGTTAAGTATACTTGGCTTATACTAAAAAATGTACTAAAAGTCTAAGTATATTTAGTCTATACTTATATTTAAACTTTTGATTGAGATATACTAAACAAAGTTAATGTTAAGTATACTTAGCTTATACTGAAAATTATACTAAATGTTTAAGTATATTTGGTCTTATACTCAAAGTATGACGTGATATTGAAATATTTGTGCCTTATGTTTAAGTATACTTGGCTTGTGGTTGTGCTTATCTTTTTGATAGTAGCCTATAAATACAATACACATATTGATTTCTTTGGTATACTGCAAGATGTTTTATGTCATATACTGTTTTTAAATCCTATTTTACAAATGTATGTTTGTGGCAACATGCCAGCTTTGGTGTGAATAGCTTAAGAGTGAACAGTGGTGTAAGTGAACCTGATCTTTCATGTACATACACTGTAAATGCAAATGTTGTCCTTACTTAAATTAAATAGTGCATTGTACTTAAGTTATACTAGTATTATAATTTTACTTGCATAAACTGAGTTATCTGTACCTTTTGCCCTCATACTTGTCTCTTTCTATAATATTTACTTGGTTTTTCGGAGTAAACAGGACTGTGCACATAACACTCCAGACCTGTTGGTGGCGGTATTGCACCAATAGGTCCTGACGTTGAATGAATGAATGAATGAATGAATGAATGAATGATGCCCTTTATTGTCACATGTTACAAGTCACAAGTACATGCAAATGCGAAATTAATAAATAAATTGTTTGGCAACCAGCAAAAACACCCAGAAGAAGAAAACTTGTATTCATGGCGCGGAAATTCGACCGAAACGACGAAGCAAACTTGGCTTTTCAAAGGGAAAGATCATCCTGCTTTCACTACATTCAAGCAAAAGTGGACCCTAACGTCGATGTCGGTAAGTGTTTAAAGTTTACAGTACGCAAAAACCCGACACAACAAGTCCAACTCCGGACAACGTTATGAGCCGTTAGCTGTGCGTGTGTATTTGTGTATGTGTGTTTGCTGAAGGAGCAGACGTTAATTAACTTAGAAGTCAGTAGCAGCAGCCCAACACAAGAAAACCTGAATAAAAGTGCTCTGGCTCGGTCTAAACAGCCCAGAGTGAGTCATTGTGGAGTGATTACTGCCAGGCTCTCTGCGCCACGTCGGCCAGGCCGCCTGACCTCAGCTCCGGCTGCTTGATCAAGGTACTATCGTTAGCTCCACCATCATAGCTAGCCGTTAGCTGTTAGCTGAATTAGCTTGTGCTGCTAGTTTTCCTGAAGTTAGTTTTCATCGCAGACCTACATTTACCGATATGTTCTTATTTAAAATATCAGGTAACGGTTAAGGTAGTCCAACAGTGTAAGATATGATTGTCATATTGTAACTTCTCTGTATTGTTTAAAAATATTATATTTTATTTTACTTGGATTGGGGATGGGAACTTGGCTGATGTGGAAAAAACGGATGGACCAGACAATCATGGAAGACCAGCCTCCAGTGAGAAAGATGATGGAAAGCGGGCCTGCTCTGTTCACATAATGTCAGGTATGGCCCACTACTGCTGTAAACCATCACACCACAAGAAATAATTATTTTCATAGTTGATTACTCTGTTTCATATTATTTAAATGACTAATTGAAAAATGATTTATCCAGAGTGTCCAGAGTAATGGCAAGTGGTCATGGGAAATAGAGCTGCAACAATTAATCAATTAATAAATGGAGGAGCTTGTTTGTTTTAAAAAAAACAAAACAAAATTAAGTCAAAATTTAGGTTTTGTGAATATTTTCTGGTTTCATTATTCCTTTATGACAATAACTATGTTGTGGACAAAACAGGACATCTAAGGACGTCATCTTGGGCTTTAGGAAACACTGACTAATAATGAGAAACTTTACAAAAATGACTTGCATATCAAGTCATTATCATGAAATGGGTTAACATTTTATCAAAATATTTCTCTTCATAACTCAGACTATGTGAAATACACTACTCTTCTTTTGATATGAGAAACATATATAGCATATGTGCACTATAATTAAGACTACAATTGATATTTTTACCAATAAGGACAAGAGTAATATTAATTTTATCGTAAGAAGTTACCATTGTGTTACCATTGCCCAGGTCAATGGTAACACAATGGCTACAATAGTTGGGACTAGCTGTAACACTGAAAAATAAGTTGTATTAACTCACTCTACCTTTGCAATCTGGACATTTCTTTTAGAGAGATGTGTGTAATGGTCAAATGTACAATTGGTATTAAATGACAGCCTTGTTGAAAAATCTTTGATATGTGTTTTTGTTTCTTAAGGTGTTTGCTGAGATCTACAGAGTTTCCAGAACAAAGTATATCCAGTATAGAAACCTCAGGATCTGGATCACCACACACAAGTAAGTGTTGTTTGTGATTCATTGTAACCAC
>JAJHUR010117331.1:5440-17602 GCA_027495735.1 Lutjanus campechanus | reverse complement strand
AGACTGCAGGTGTCCTCTAGAGGGTGCTGTTAACACATCATTAATTCTAACAGCTGCATGTCTCTGTGTGTGTTTGTGGTCTCAGGTGGTGTGTCGGTTCCTGTGTGAGGAGGCCACCGAGACTCTGACCGAAAAGCAATTTATTCCTGCCGTCCGCAAGTTCATCATCAAACAGCTTCTCGCAGGTTTTCTCTCTTTAAAAGTTTTGTCATTCATTAGATTATATTCTGATTTTTACCTCAGTCCTCTACAAAATGTACTATACGTGTGTTGTGTGTGTTATCCAGGTCGACTAAGATACACTGAGGTGTTGTCGTCCGACCTCCAGAAGAACTCTCTGGCAGCTTTGCTAAGACTCGGAGCTCTGCGAAAAACCAAAGGGTATGTTGGCTTTGATCATCCTCGTGTCCCCTGATTGGTTCAAGCCTGACTGAAGTAATCAACAAAAACAAGCTAAAAATACAGAAAATAAATGAGGAAAAATATCCTCTAGAAACTACTTGAACCCACACATATAGTTTGTGGCGTAGGTTTGTTGATACAGAGACATATTAGCTTAAAGGAGCAGTGTTTAGGATTCAGTGAACAGTTTGTCTCATTCTTCTCTTTCAAGTGTGTAGAAGAACCAGTGTTTGGTTTGTCTGTTCTGGGCTACTGTAGAAACTAGGATTATAAATCACAGGTTTCACCACAGTACGGTTATCAAGTCTCATCTGAGTTCGGTTTCGTTTTCTCCATCCGGAGCCCCTCCTACCAAATGAGCGGCATGTGCTCCATGTGCACGCACAACAGTTTCCTAAGGTGATCGTGAGCGAGCACAGACCCACAGACAATATAAGCGGTGATGAAAATGCAAATCAGCAGCAACACGGTTTGACTCGGCATGGCCAAAAATGCCAGTCTCAGTCTCACCATAAGAACGTGCACACGCAGCTGCTATAACACAACAGCACCAACAGTGATTGGTTTAAGTCTACCGTAACGGGCCAGATTCTCTAAATGCTGACAACAAAGCCAAGAGGAGGTGCAGAAGTGCAGTTCTGTCTCAGACCACTCAATTTAAAATATACTGAAAGATTTTATGAAATTATTTGACTTAATGAATGTTGCCTACTCTAGCTTTAACAGCCTCTATTTCAAGAAACGATGTCCATTTAACTCCACAGAAAGCCCCCCGTTTAATATTTTCACTGGAACTGCGACTTGCTTCTGTGCTGAAAATAACCTTCAGTGTTTTCCCCTCAGAGCGGAGCAGGGGACTTTAAAGGTCAACAAGGTGATGGTGAACTCATTGGAAGACACTCTGGGTAAGAAACAAGCTGTCAGCTGGAGCCTAAACACCCAGCAGGAATAAATAGTGTTTTGCTTCTCTCCAGACCTTTAAAACAAATCTCAAATTTGTCTCTTTGTCCAGGAGGAAAACTCCCCACTCAGAAAGCTGTCACCGCCCGCCTCTAATTCACCGACCTCATTAGGGGCCCCGAGAAGGGTCGAATCTCTTTACCCGCGTCGGTGTAACGCGGCGATGTCTCAGCTCCTCCTTGCAGCGCGGTCGGCCCGGCTCCAAACCAAACGGCTTTCTATGAGAGATGGAACAAAAGGGTTGCCATCTGGAGACAGCTAAACCCCCTTTATTGTCTTTTTTTCTTTAATTTTCACTTTCTTCTCTTCGACTCTTTCCAAAATGCCTTTTTTTTTGTCTCTCTCTCTCTGACTCTTCTATTAAAAACCTTTTTATATATACGTTGATAAAAACAGATGCTCAGTAAGGCCTTTGAAGGCATATTGCTAAGCTCCTTCTGAATAACTGACCTGTCACTATGAGCTGAAACCTCGTGAAAGCTTCTGAATGTGCCAACTCCACTCAGGATAGTGGCCATTCTCCATTAATGCATTTGATACGCATCCACTAACACTGAGTGTGGCTTTCCTTTGTCTGCTTTTTCATCTGAGCCTGTCTGTTCGTCCCTTTTCATCTTATCTCTCTTATTTTTTGAGCACTTTAATGAATTTATTTTTGCAATGTGGTGTGGACCTATATCTTCACTTTTTTTTTCCCTCTTGATTTCCTGTTTTTTTTGTTTTTGTGAAACAAAAGTTGCTAAAATGGGTGGATGAGAAGATTTTTCTGCAGTTACGTATTTTAGTTTTTGGGGAAATTATGTTTTGCATTATTTGAGTTGAATTTGCCACAAACTCGAGGTCTACTGGAAGAGTGGCTTGTACCAGGTGTCACTTACTACGTTTACATGCACAACATTATTCCACTTTTTACTCTTATTCCGACTAAGTTGTTATCATTGGCAATAAAAATGAATATTAGGTGTAGGAACCTCTTGGCGCCTCACGATTTGATTCTGATTTAGAGGGCTACCACGCGATTATAAAACAATTATCATTCAATCTTGATGGATCAATATTTTAAGCTTTTAAGCTACGAGGTTTTGGTCAGATTGTGTCCATCTGCAGCCGCTCACGCTCACTCATCTTCACCAAAAGTCAAGAAGTAACCCAGTTTTTAACGTAAACATGACGCAGATGTTTACGTCCGTTACGTTTCACCATCCAGCTGGTTCTGTCATAGGGAACGCACAGATTTAAATGTTGGATTATCCGATTCATAATGTTTCAAAAGAGAATTGTGACGCATCTAAGAATCTGACTTTTTTTTTTACCCCACTCCTAATGAATCCACTAAAGCCCCTTGTACACCAGACAGAAAACCCCACAAACATCTGTATTTTGTCCTCAGTTGGCAGTTATTCCCAGGTGAAATGACTCTGCAGTAGTCACAGGTGTTTATGGACTCTAGCTCTGATCAGCAGTGATGGAAACACAAATGTTTGCCTTTTGTTTGACCGATGCAGTGAAGGTTTGTCACCTTCGTTGGTAAATTCTGTGATACACGCTCATCTTTAAGTTGAGCTTTCCCCGTTATTCTGTCGTCTAAAAGCTTTTATTAAGAAGCAGCCAAATTAGGAAATGTTGGGTTTTCACTCGCACTGACTAGAGTGTTTGCCACATTGGAGATACTGAATGGAAACAATGCATCTGAACTCACAAGTGTTCTTGATTATTTGCTGCTTTCAAATTGGGCTGCGTTTACAAGAGGAGTTCAAATCTCTTGTGGTATTCACGACCTTGTAAGTGGAAACTTTCTGAAAGTTCTGAGCTCACGAGTCGCGTGCATCACTTTCATTTGAAGGCACAAAATTTTAGCAGCTTCCGCATGTTTTCCAGAACTTTTTCTGTGGTTTAGACATCCTGAAGTCGGCTTGAATTGATAATTTAGCATATAATCTACTCTGTACCTCCAAAATGGCTGCACATCCAGATTACTGACCAAAACGTTACGTCGATGGAAATATTCTGCTTGACTATAAAAACTGCATCAAAGTCTGAATACTGTCGTGTTCGGAATAACGGTGGAAAATAACGTGCATGTGAACGTAGCCATTGTTGCATTTAAATCACCTTGGTTCAAGTTCGCCACCCACTCTCAGGCCTCTTGCCAACACTCCAACCTTCACAGACAAGCAGTACCTTTGTTTACACAGTGGAGATGATGCTACAAGTCTAACCACCACTGTCTGTCACACAGTTGCCAAACTCCATATAAAACTGCAGTCAGTTATACTGAAGCACTACCAGCTACACCAAAGGAATATTTCAGATTTTTGTTCTCAGTTGGAGATAATTTACATATTTTCTGATGTTCTCGCAGCTAGAATAGTCAGTGATGTTGTTTCAAAGTTAATGATTCAGAATATATTAAAGTCGTTTAATATTCAGCCTTTATTTATTCTCAGAGGGAGACACTTGATATTATTTTGTTACAAGGGAAGAAAGAAAAGTCAAAGGAAAGGAAAATGGGCGCAGTAGCTGCAGCACAGTAATTTAGAGGGACAGTACGATAAAATGTCTCCGAGGACGAAGAGCTTTAAAAGTTAAGAGGCCAACGGGCGATTTTTGTTTGGTGAGACTCAGGATTACTTATGTAGCCGACATATTGTTCACGAGGGTGTAGTTTTTGAAATTTTTCTAAAATTAGATTAGTTAAAAATCCTCATTTTGAAGTTATTTATTTGGTAGTTGGTAGAAGTGTTGTCATGTTGACATTTGAAATCCCATTCCAGTGTTGGCAGCAGATTAAGATTTTTACACAAAACAAGAAACTCATCAGTTGAGTTAAACCTCATGGTAAAACCACTTCAGGTACAATATGTTTGATTTTTTGATAATGGTGCCAATATGGTACCTGAGTTTCTGTAACAATACATTCTTTGATACGTTCCTTTTGAGGAACACACACACAAAAAAAAACACTTTTGCTGTTTAACAAAATAAGCCTCAAATATGTTGATTTGAATACAATAAATTTAAAGAGACAGTTCACCCTAAAATCTACAATACATTTTTTTATTCTGGCCTGTAGTTTTATTTATCCATCTAGATTGTTTTGGTGTGAGTTGCAGAGTTTTTCTAATATAATGAAGCTAGATGGCACTCTGCAGGAAGAAGGTCTGTGGATTATCTTGAGTAAACGGGTCATGATTTTTGGAAAGAGACACTGACGTTGAGTTTTTCAATTCGAGCACCACAGCATCTAGTTCCTATATAATATTTGCTAATTACAGTGATGATAATAAAGTTTGTGCAGCACTTGTCAAAAACAACTTTACAGAGTACGTTACAGTGTTTTCCAATTTGAAACACACGTGGGAGAAGTTAGCCTTCAGAAAACCCTTTCTGGCAGGAATTTTTAGAGCTGCAACGATTCATCAATTATTAAATTAATCAGCAACTATTTAGATGTGAATATTTTCTGGTCTCTTAACTCTTTTATGACAGAAAACTGAGCATCTTTGGGATGTGGACAAAACAAGACATTTCAATGACACGCAACATTTTTGCACCGTTTTCTGACATTTTATAGGTCAAAAAACTAATCGATTAGTCAAGAAAATGATCAACAGATTAATCAACAATGAAAATAATTGTCAACTTTCTAGGGCTGCAGCTCTGTCAGAAAGCCCATAAAGCTTTCTGTCAGAAAAGGGTTTACTAAGTCAGGTTACACTGTATAAAAAGCACTGTCGACTTGCTGTTTTCAGACTTGGGGGACTTATACTTTTTCTTTTTTTCCGTTTTTTTATTGCCACTTGGCTCGGTTTAGGGAAAAGATCACGGTTTGGGTTAAAGTCGACTGTGGGCTCCTCCCATGCGCAGGTGAAACCAGCCAAACTTTGCCTGTAAAATCTTACACTTCAAAATCTTAAAGGGTTATGCTCTCTTGTCTTTGATCGCCAAATTTTGCAGATACTAAACTTGTATATTTTGAAATTTGAAACACTTGTTTTTAGGCTTCACTCACAGAGTTTAACTCAACCAACAAGAAAGCAGCTCTGCATCTTTAAGAAATGTGTTTGAAGAGAACCAATCTGCATGTCAACACATCATCCAAAGTGCAAGTCTACAGATTGAGGTTATTTTGTGGTTAAATTGTTGTTTTGTCAGCATTAATAACAGCTTTTATACTGTATAATGTCTAATTATTTGACTCCTTCATGTGTATGTGTGTGCATTCATGCCTATAACTAATGTTTAAGTGTGTGTGCGTGTTGGCTGAGGCCTTTTTGTACTGAATGTACAGGCTGATGAAATACAAAAGCATGTTAATAAAAGTGTTTTGAAATACAAATTTCAGTCCAGATTGTGTGGGGAGTGGAGTCGGGGTCAGCGTGCTCAGACTGATTAAAATTCACTCCGTCATCCTGTAACATCCAGTGTTTGTTTGATAGTCAAACCTCCCGTGACAGACTGCTGAGAGAAATTATTTGATCTTAGTTGATTAAAACATGATGTGATCATTTTCAATCACGCTGATGTGTTTACACAGACTAACAGAGAAGGTTTGGGTTTCATTTTCTTTGAACGGGGGTTCTTCAGGTCCACAACTGCTCGACTCTCCCTGAGTGTTTAGTCACGTGTGTACCAACTCGCTGGTCATTGAATTTTTAAAGGCTGCACACAAAACAGAGACAGATAACTTAAGTGACCTCTACCCAAAAAGTCTCTGGAGCTCACCCACAGAGCAGCGGCAGTGATGCTGCAGGAAGACTTGATTTAGTGGTTTTCAGGTCGAAAGATGTTTAGATATGGTGACTGTGAGGGATTCTTGAGACACAATTAAAGATTTCTCAATCAAATCTGACAGCCTGATAAAAGTGGGCTAAAAAAGTTTGAAAAGTCTAGCTTCAAAATTAGATTTAACAGTTGACCCTTTGCTAAGCCCCGCCTCCAAACAGCAACTGCCCAGTCATAGGTTAGCAACCGTAACTAGGGCAGAAAAATCTATGAAAAATCTCACAAGAGTCTCACAAATATGGGGTTCCCTTCACACCAACAGACACAACGGGCCACCGCAGCGATGGCAGTCGCTGGATTTGTCTATGCCTGCCATATTTCACCATCCGACCAATGTTTACTGAGATGTAAGCTAGCTTCAGCCTCAGTCTGTTAGCATTAACGTTATATCATGTACGCAGTTGCTAGGTTAACTACATAAACACTTTCACGGGGTTCTTGTTTTGATGGAAACATTAAAACATCAGCTGAAGACTTCTCAGCTGACTCGCGTCGAGTTATCTCGAGCTAACATCAGACAGCTACACTTGAAATCTGATGGTGAGTCTTTATTTTAGCCGACAAAATCCAGGAATCATCCTCATCTGTGACGTGAACATTCCCATTCCCATTTTTATAGCGAGTTGTAGAGTTTTGGAGAAATCAGTCATAAAGATGTTTGCCTTCACTCAAATATACTGGAACTAGATGGCGCTCGGCTTGTGGAGCTCAAAGCACCAAAAACGTACATTTGAAAAATTTAAAAAAATAGCGTCTCTTTCATGAAAAAGTCACAAACCAGCTACTCAAAATAATCCGCAGATGTTGTCATGAGCTGTTTCATGTAGGAACTATTTTTTTTCTGCAATAGAATCTACCAGAACTACTTTCTTTCTACTAGAAAAACTCAGACCAAAAAAAATTTAGATAGATAAATATCACTACAGGTCAGAGGGAAAATATGTATTTTTTTTTATTTTGGGGTAAACTGTCCCTTTACATTGAATACTTGTGTAAATGTACTTTGTTACATTCACTAATATTTGAGTATGAAAGACTTAACTGCATGTGGATAATTGATGCTAAATAGAGTTGAGCAGTACATGCAAGCAGCCTCTAGGTGTCAGGCTTGCCTCTCTGTGCAAGCCATTTGTTCATGACAGATTGTTGATGTACACACACACACACTCTGACACTCTCTCTCTCTCCCTCACACACACGCACAAACACACACACCATCACAGCAGCATTTTTCATCATGTTTTGTGGCTCTGCTGCTGAGTAAGAGACTCCTGCCAGCAAATCCACCACTTTCCATCCATATTGCCCTTTCTCTCATACTCACTCAGTCTCTGACAAATTATAGGTTCATCTAAAGTTGCCATACCAAATTGCTTATATACACACTCCAGTCCATCCATCCATCCATCCATCCACCCACCCACCCATTTCCTCCTGCTGCTGCTGCTTTCTTTTTCCCTCCATCCATATCCGTCTCCCTGGTGGTGCTGGTGGTGTATAATAGTGTCAGCCACAGCCATATCAGCACTTTATCTGCTACATTATGACAAGCTGCATTGAAAGGAGGGGGCACGTGCACACGCACATGCACCCACATACACACGTACAGGAGGGCAGCGCCATAATAAACTACTTTCTGACCCGCGGCAGCCGCTGGGAAACAAAAAGCAGCAGACAGCTACTGTTTTATGACTGGAGGTGCAGTATGTTTGGTTTTGTTCCTTTAAGTCTGGCCTTTGTTATTCCTTTAACTTTGTGTTTACGTGTGCTGGTGTGACTGAGTGGCCGGGTGTTGTGCCCAGAGGGGGTTGTGGAGGTCTATATGTGGGGAATTGATTGAAAGAAAAAGGGACCCTGGTGTATAATGTTTCAGCAGTTAACCTTAGGTAATGCTTGGTTGATGGATTCAGCTCATTTGCTGCAGCAGATCCTGTTTATCAGCTCTGTGCTGGAGGCTCAGACATTTAAATACAGTATAGGAGAGAAGAATCCTGGAGAAATCAATTAGCACACATTTGAAGGGATAGTTTGGATTATTTAAAGTGGGGTTGCATGAGGGACTTAAGCGATATTATGAGAGCGCGAGCTTTAACATCATAATTAGCATGTCAGTGATCTAGTCAGGACCGGACCGGGGTGCTTGTGCTAGGGTCTGTAAATATTACTCGAGTGGAATATTGTGATTATACAACAGGTTACCAACAAAATAAAATATAAAATCAAAATGTACTCATATCATGGTGCAAAACAGCTCTCAAAATAAAAACTTTATGCAAGTGTTATCTCCAACGTGATGAAACCTAGTTAGTCCTAGTTAGTAACGACCAGCGACAGAGACGAGTTCTAGTCTCAGTTGAGTCAGCCAGCTAACTTCAGCTCACGTTAAAGGGACAGTTCACCCCAAAATCTCTAACCTGTAGTGCTATTCTTCCGTCTAGATGTTTTTGGTGTGATTTGCAGAGTTTTTGGAGATATCAGCTGTAGAGATGTCTGCCTTCTCTCCAATACAACAGGACAAAAAGGAACTTGGCTTGTGGTGCTCAAGGCGCCAAAAAACACATTTGAAAAATTCAAAACCAGCGTCTCTTTCCAAAACTCACGACTCAGTTACTCAAGATAATCCGCTGACCCTGTCGTGAGCAGTTTCATGTTAGATTTGCCTCTAATAGAAAGAACATGAAACTGGTCATTTTCAGTTCTGGAAACATAGTTTTTAAAATGTATTTTTTGGCCCTTTTGTTTTTATGTTTGCTTTTTAAAATGCAATTTCTGTTATGTTTTAAGCTTTTATGATCTCAAATGCAATTTTAATGTTCTTTTAATGTTTTATTTCAATGTATTTCTATACTCTAATGAAGCACCTTGAATTGCCTTTGTGTCTGAATGGTGCTATATAAATAAACTTGCCTTGTCTTTGAGCACAACAGGACCAGTGCCATCTCGTTCCATTATACTGGAGAGAAGGCACAAGTCTCTTTGGCTGATATCTCCAAAACTCGGCAGCTCAAACCAAAACTATTTAGATGGATAAACAGCAGACAGGCCGGAGGAAATATATACAGTATATACACATCCCCTTGTTTCTTCAGATTTCAAACAATCAATCTTCTCGTGGATGGTCTTGTTTGCTCATGTAGGTCATATAAAGGTTTCATAAACAGTTAAAAACTTGGAGTAGCTTTAAGTAAACATTATATTTAGAATATTTTCACCACTTTACCTTATTGTCAGACATCATTTGACTGATGAGAAACCGTTATATGAGCCAAAGATCACTCTCACCAAACCAATCAAAAACTCCATATTCATATTCAGTCATTTTACTTCGCAGAGCGTGGGAGCTGCAGGTCTACCGCTGCCTCAATCTGCTAGTTTGTTTGTGTTATTGTGCGACTTTGGTGAATCAAATCTATGCTTTCACAACACAGAAATCACACAATAACACAAACTATAAAGCAGAGGCATCAGTCGAACCTGCAACCCTTGTGTTGTGCAAGTTAAAATGACTGATTTCGCCTATGGAGAGAGAGCAATATTAAACCTGTATTACGGCAGTTTTGCATCAGAAGAAGCTGCCTCACAGCAAAGTAAAGCTGTGAAAATATTCTAAATATAGCGTACACTTAAACTGATATTGATTTTTTGTTTATTTAGGTGGACCTTTTTGTAAGCGGCTAAACAGACCACCATCTACGTAATGCCCTGACTGTTGATAAGAGCCTCACACACAAATAATCCAAACTATCCCTTTGAAGGTTTTCTCGATCAAACCAGAATAAATAGAAAGGCTACCGGCTGAGCGACAGCA
Source organism: Lutjanus campechanus (assembly GCA_027495735.1). NCBI lineage: Eukaryota > Metazoa > Chordata > Actinopteri > Lutjaniformes > Lutjanidae > Lutjanus > Lutjanus campechanus. Next base: position 7,647 of record JAJHUR010117331.1, on the reverse strand, counting down.
TTTCAGGATTCTCATCATGAAAAACATCTCCGCTGCAAGTGTTCTCCCCTCAAACCACTCATCTCATTCTTTATTGACAAGTTAGAGAGGAAAAAGGTGCTCTGAAAGCCCATCTTCATAGGTAAAAACTTTTCAAACCTCAGGAAGTGGAATCAAATATCATCCATAAATTACAGAGAAACTCAACAGCGGGTTCCAGCAGTTTGAAGCAAATTATACTTTCCAGCACAAAATACCTTTGAGATGTCCCGAAGGAGCACAATTGAATTTAAAAACGTGACTGAAATCACTCAGATTTTGTTTTTTTCTCCCCCTCAGGTGTACTGGTCCTCACAGTGTTTACTGCTCCACTTCCTTTTTAATGCTGAGAAATGTGGGGGCCATGGGGACAATTTGATGCCTCAGACTTGCATCAAAATGTTTCATTAGATGACTATTATCTCCTGTAATGGATGTTTTATGTAGGGAGAGCAGCAATAATCATCTCTGCTTATCGCTCTCCTCACACGGACAAGAGTCAGTGGAGGAAAGTAACTAAGTGCATTTACTCAAGTATGATTTTGAAGATTTTTTTGTTACTTTATTCTTCTATTTTACTACATTTCAAAGGGAAATTTCATACTGTTTTTAATCTTTTTTCATTTATTTGATTAGGTGTCGTTACCTTTCAGATTTGACATAAAACGCACGTGATAAACTTAAAAACAGCAAGTTGTTAAAGATTAAACAAGTGATTCCCAACACTTTTGGCTTATGACCCCTCACAAAAAACTCTGTGTCTAGAAGTGTTGCAACAATTACTTGATTAGCTGACTGAAAAAAACAATTCTGATAATCAATTAACTGTTTTTCATTTGTTTCCAGCTTCATAAATGTGAGGATTTTCTGCTTTTCTGTGTCATTTGTGATAGTAAGTGAAGAGTCTTTTGGATTTTGGACCAAAAGAATCCATCTGGATACGTCACTTTGGCTTCTGGGAAATTATGATGACTTTTCCTCATAATTCTTTTGACATTTTATAGACTACATAGATTAATCAAAATAATCAAAAGATTAATCAATAATTAAAATTAACTTTAGTTGCAGCCCTACTGTCTAGTTTGTGCCCCTTATCACATTTCTGATGCACCTGAATATGAACACAAACTATCAAATTGTATAGAAAGTAGTTAAAAGTAGCTCTAATATAGGTCACAAGGCAAATTTCCTGCAGAATTTAAGTTATTAGATTTATTTCTCAGGGATCATGTACAAAAATAAAACATTCTCACACAAGGTGACGAGGTGAATCGTAGGCTACCAGATTTAGCAACGAGCTAATTTCCATCTGCAGTCCCTTGGCAGGTAGATACAGACACTTTTACAACTAATGATTGTAAAAATGACAAAGTTGAGAGAACTCAAAATTTCAGGGTAACTCACTGCAGCGGATGTTTGAGCCCAACTCAATCTCATTAGTTTTAAAACAAAGTTTTACCAATTATTAATCTTTTGTTGAGATAAACTAGTTTTCTTCTTTAGATAAACTTAAAGCTTTGAGTTTTAGAAACCCCCCCAAAATGGCATTTCAAGAGTTTGAGTTGAGTCACAGTAAGTTACCTTGAAATCTTTTGTTGCCTAAACCTTTGTTTTTATTTTGTTTTTCATTTGTTTCTTTTTTTTTTTTTTTCCATATAGTAGCCTAAATTCAATCACAGATCTACACAAACTTCATTCCTCCCAACATTATCCAATATATAAAAATAGAAACTTCCACTCAGCTGGCAGCAATTTCCACATTTTGCCGATTAAGTAGAATTTTACTGTAAGTGCAGAGTATTTTTTCATTGTGGTATTGGTACTTTGGATTAAGTAAAGGATCTAAATTCTTCTTCCATCACGCTTCTCTTTAATTTAAATCTTCAAATAGGAAAACAAATCTATATTTACATTTTTACTCCAACAGAAATACAGCACACTGCTGAGGTTTCTAGCTTTATAACTCATCTTTTGGAACAGGAGGGTGTTTTATACAGTGACTCTGGGGAATTGGCTTCACTATTGTTACTGCATTTTTCACACCTTAAAGCATTAAAGTTACCAGCAACATTAAAATGCATCTGACAACAACATCTGTGGTACAGTATGATGCATTTATGTGCATATTAAATACATCCAACTGTCCAGATAAGATCGGCTCAAATGAGACATTGAGGGCAAACAGTAAA
>JAJHUR010117330.1:0-12978 GCA_027495735.1 Lutjanus campechanus | reverse complement strand
TATAAGAGACAGGTGTGTGTGTGTGTGTGTGTGTGTGTGTGTGTGTGTGTGTGTGTGTGTGTGTGTGTGTGTGTGTTACAGAGAGATGGAGGCTGACAGAGAAGAATAAAGACAATGTGAATGCACAAGCATCATAGAGATTGTTTGATAAATACATGTTTGTGTGTGTGTGTGAGTGTGTGTGTGCGTGTGTGTGTGTGTGTGTGTGTGTGTGTGTGCGTGCGTGTGTGAGTGTGCATGTGTTTAATCACACGTGTGTAACTTAAGCTCAGAGATAATCATCCTGAAGTGGACAGGAAAGGAGAGATCAGAGAGAATGAGAAGGTCAGCTTTACACTGAGAGACAAACATGGTCTCTGGTTACAGGAGCTTCTAACACACACACATGCACACACACGCATACACACACATAGGTGAGACAGCTGCAGCCCAGGATGATCAAATGAAGGCACACCTTTTCACCTTCCAGCTGACTGACAGCTCCTCAGATGTAAACAACTTCTTGTTACTTAACTGTCCACACAGGTGCATGCTGGTCATTTAGCATTATGCTTTTATTCAGTGACCCCTCCACTGCTACTTATACATCTTATGTTACTACTCTGCTGATAAATATCTGCTGAAGGTAAAAACAAGGCAAACAGGCAAAACAATCTAATGCGAATCTTACATGTCATGGAAGCTTGTGCAGTTTTTAAACCTTCAGACAGCCAAAACAGTAGCTGATAAGAGAAAGCATGCAAGCCTCACCCTATCTCTTCACCCATCACATGTCTGTGCATCCTCTCACCGTCACTCTCAATTCCTGTCCTGCTACAAAACTAGTTAAGTGCACATACTGGCAAACTGACTGTGATAATTCCCTTCCTCATTTCTGATTTGTTTGTCCTAATTACAGTAATTACAACAGATTCTGGGTTTCTAGACTGGAAGGTTCTTAACATGATTTATTGTCCAGTCCTATATGATATCACACCATCTTTTCTTGATACAATGGTGCAGAGGACGGGTAAAAGTCTGCACAGAAAATGTTCTGTAAACAAATGATCTCATACTTGAATCCAATTTTGTTTTCATCAAGTGTCTGAACCAATGGTTTACAATCTTTTTGAGCTGCGACCTCCCACAATAATCGCACCAGTGTTCGCGACCACAACAACAAATGCATTTAGCAGAAAGTCAGGGTGATATTTCAAAAGCTTGGTGGGAGCTTGGGGCTCTGTCGGCAACACTGGCGCCTTGTGTTCTCAGTTCACAGTGCTGCTGTTGGACTTTCAGGTGACCTACCTTGAGAGGTAATGTAAAAACAATTCCCCAGTGTAAAATACTGTCCTCATTTACCATCATGCTGGCTGGACTGAATAGCTTGTTAAATTTGCTATTTTATATTACCAAATGCGAACGTCTCTTTTTGTTATTGTTCATCTCCGTTAACAACATGGTGGTTTATTGTTATTTTTATGCTGGTGAGGTGGCTGTTACATTTCTTGAGGCCAGGAAAAACGTCACTGAGAAATGCCTCCTGGCTCTCATTCTGTGCTGCTTGCCACAATATTTTATTTTATTCTCCACAACCATCTGGTGACCCTCCATGCTTCAAAAAGCGACTAAAATTACCCACATGTTGCTCAAATATTTAAAAACAAAGCACATTTTTTCAGGTATGCCCATTGTCATTATCTCATATTGAAGAAAAGATTAAATTCCCTCATGTCGTGACTGCAAAGATGTTTTGATGCTCTCCTCTGAAGTCTCTAGATGCGTCAGCAGCAGGACTCTTAGAATAAGCTCTACTGGGGATTTACATTAAAAGTTTCCCCTCTGAGCACCCAGTGGCTGGTATATCACTATAAGAGGCTGCAGAGGCTGTGAGTGTCTCCAGTAATTAGAGCTGTGAAGCCATTCAATTTTAGAAAGTTCAATGGAGCCCACTAACTGTAGTTTGCTTTAAACAAACATCAGCTATAAAGAAACCAACACCATCACTGCTGTTTCACAGCTACTATCTTCCTTTTCATCCAATATGCTGTATACATCACATATTCTAAGGCTGGACCCAGTCCCTCTGGGAGGAGAGCGGGCTTTCACACAGTCAGCAGCTTAAAAACTGTCTACTCATGATGCCTGCCTCGCTCTGCATGTCTGCTCTATACCCTCCATCCACAGGGAGCACCGATGAAGGGTAAAGGAGCCATTATCCTGAGCCACACAGGCAGTATAGCAGGTAGTAAACCAGCCAACCAACCAACCAGCGTGACCAGTACAAGTGAAGGAGGAAATAAACAACGTGTTTAAACATTTACTGGGTCTCTTTTTAACTACAGCTCTATTTCATTTTGCATTAGGTCCAAGGGCAGACATGGAGGGGTGGTGTCAGTCACCCCGACTGCCACCCCAGTTTTGGACTGTTATATTTCATTCAAAATGTATAAGTTGTGGCTGGACAGAAATTTATAAGACTGAAGTCCCACTACAAATGAATGTAACAAGAGATGACACTAACGCATATAATTTAATGATCTGTTTTGGCCACATTTTAGGCTAAGTAATGTTAATCATGTTAATCATGCTAATACTGAGATTGGGACACTGGCTCTTTAATATAATGTTCAAATGGAATCTGCAGAAGGTTTTAAATTAGACAAACTAATTCCCCCTGAATCAGTTTAATAATCTTTTTCTGACATAGAGCAGTGTGAATGCATGTTTACTTTGATATTTTCAGTTATGTTGGTGTCCTTGCCCTGTTTGTTGTATAATTTGTTGATGTATACAGCGACTTTTGTGTGTTTTTATGCTTTTATTGCTTTATATGTATTGTAGTCAGGGTGTGCTTGTAAAAAAGAGCTTGCGTGCAATGGGCCTCCCTGTTTAAATAAAGGATAATAATAATAACTTGCTTTCACCTGGTTACAGAGTCAAAGACGTCCCCATCATGCTGAACTGTTTCGCTGCTGCATTTAATCAGTTACACATCATTCACGATCACAGTTGTAGGTCCACCATGAACGTTGAGAACTTATTGCTCCAGTGAGTCAGTGAGTCACAGCAGACGTCATATTTGATGACAGCTAAAATTACTGCCTTGCAGTTGAATGCCTCCATTCATGTCTGTATAATATATGTAGTGAAGACTTTGAAGGAATTTAATAAAAGGTTTTAAGGTTTTAAGCCTATTTTGTAATCACTATAATTACACGTGTGATTCCAGTTAATAATTTCCAGTGAGACATATGCTGTCTTTACTTAGAGACTATTTTTACAGAGGAGGAGAGAGGACTGATAGAGAATCATTTGCTGAAAATTATGATGGCATAGTAAAGTTGACCTCTGACCTTTTGGATAGAAAATGTCAACATCTCGTTTTATCCTATTAGACATTTGTGTGTCACGTCATGTTTTGTCATGATTAGCATATGAATTCTTGAGTTATGGCCAAAAACATGTTTTCTGAAGTCACACTGACTTTTGACCCCCAAAATCTAATCAGTTAATCCTAAATTCCCACCAAGCGTTCCTGAGATATTGTGGTCATGACAACGGGACAGACGGACTTTAGATAACAGTGACCTTCAGCTTTGACCTTTGAAGGACAAAATCTAATCGCTTCATCCTCAAGTCAAAATAAACTTTTGAACCAAGTTTGAAGACATTCACTCAAGGCGTTCCTGAGATATTGCATTCACGAGAATGGGATGGACATGAGGTCACAGTCACCTTGAACTTTGACCTCTGACAGCTAAAGTGTCATCAGATCATTCTTGAGTCCAAGTGGATGTTTGCCAAGTTTAAAGAATTTTCATCAAAGCGTTCTTGAGCTATTGTGTCACCGAGAATGGGAAGATGGACAACCTAAAAACATTATGCCTCCGATCACGGCTGTCACAGGTGCGGAGACATAAAAACATGTTTTGTGAGGTCACAGTGACCTTTGACCACCTAAATTTAATGATTTAATTCTTGAGTCCAAGTGTACGCTTGTGCCAGATGTGATGAAATTTCCTTCTGGCATTCCTGAGTTAGGAATGGGATGGATGGACTTAAGGTCACAGTGACCTTGAACTTTGACCTTTGACCATGAACATCTAATTACTTCATTCTTGCATCCAAGTGGACACATTTGTTTGCACAGAAATTCCAACAAAGCATTCTTAAGATATTGTGTTAATAAGAATAAGACATACAGACGTACAGAAAACCCGAAAACCTCCGGCCACGGCTGTCACAGGCATGGAAGCATAACTATGAAAAAGCAGATCTTGCATTTGTGATTTGATGGTCCAGCTGTGATGGAGACAGATGTGTCTCACCTCTCAAAGACATATCTGAGGGCTATGAAGGCGAAGGCCAGTGGTAAAGTGTAGATAAGATCCCTGGGTAGAGGAAAGCGGCCCCCATTCTCCATCATCTGAATGTCCTGCCAGCGATAAGGAGAAGGAAGCCAGAACTCCTCCTGCCACAGCCACTTATTTAACAGGGCCTCCATCCTGAAGGGGAGAGGAGAGGAGAGGAGAGGAGAGAAATTATAACCAGTTATGTCAGGGAACTTTTCATATAGAGCTGGTCTAGACCGAGCTTTTTATAATATTATATACAGAGACCCAGCATTTCCCACCACGAGGAAGAACAAGCAGAGGAAGAACAGTGTTTTAACGTGAGTGTTTTCCAGGCCCCTGAACAGACCTGACCTGTTAAAACATTGATGCCTTATTCATATTGATGTCAGACAGCAGCTGAGACCCTCAGGACATTAACAGACAAACAAAGGGAGCAAAGCATTCATGCATGCAATGTTCACATTTAATCTAATTGAGCTACACCAAGGTGCAACTAATGATTGATTTCATCACTAATTAATCTGCAGATTATTTTCTTGATCTCTTGATCCAAAACAATTAATTGTTGGTGTATAAAATATCAGAAAATAGGGAAAATGGGATTTAAATTTCCAAGAGCCCAAGGTGGGGTCTTCAAATTCCTCATTGTATCCAAGCAACAGTCCAAAACCCAAAGATATTCAGTTCACAATCATATGTAACTAAGAAAAGCAGCAAATCATCACATTTGAGAGGCTGAAGCAGAGGATGCCTAATTGATGAACTGACTAAAGCTCAATACCACACAGTTATTGATTTGGCCAGGAAACAACAACATGAAGAAACAACAGCACATTACAGTAGGGCAGGGTAATCAATATTATATCAATATCATGAAATGCAACTAGATATTGGATATTATTACATCACAATATGGCATAGATGTTGTCAAGTCAAGTCAAAATGTATTTATATAGTCCAATATCACAAATCACAATTTGCCTCAGGGGGCTTCACAATCTGTGAAGTGTCTGACACCTCCTGTCCTGTAGACTCTCCAAAGAGTAAAGGAAAAAACAAAAATAACACTTTTAACGGGAACAAAATGGAAGAAACCTCAGGGACAACCACAGAGGAGGGAACCACATCCCAGGATGGACAGACATGCAATAGATAAATAGTCTTTTCCTGGCTTTAAAGGCTGGATTACAGCAAAGTTATGCAATCTTCTGAACTTGCCAGACTGTTTTAGCTGTTGTATTGTTTGCCTTCGCCAACTTAATGATTACATTACATGTGGTGATGATTACTTTTCAAAAACTCTCATCATTTTAATACTTTGCAAAAGCATCCATATCCATATCGCCCAGTCCTAACTACTTAATGTACTGCTGGGTAGTTCAGTCTACAGCAATCCATTAGATCATTATATGATTGCACTACTGGAGAATTTACAGTAAGCTGTTTTAGAGTGTATATCCAGATATACAGTATATCATACATATTGGAATAGCCTAAACATATTGTGATTTTATTTATAAGCCATAATACAGAATTACATACAAATCTACCAGCCACAAAAGAAAGAAAAAAAACCTTAGTGGGCCCTGATCCAAGCATGAGTCTCTGCATGTGTCCCGACAAAACCTGAACGCAGCCTTGATGCCTGTGAGACCTCAAGTACCCTCTGTCAAAAACGCACACATACACAGAGGAACACATTAAAACACACACCACTTCCCGATTATGAAATCACAGACTCAGTGCTGATCGATATGAGTGTAAAAGCTGCTTCCTACAGCGTCACATTGATTGGCATATTGATTATAGCGGTGCAGCATGACAGCTTGTATATGTGACAGCCTCCGTGCAGCCTGCTGCTGCTGGAGAGAGAAAACAAACAGCCTGCGCATGACAGCGAGGAGCTACACACACAAACACAACACACACCTGCTCCTACACACACAAAAACACCAGGTTAGACACTAGAATCTCGCAACATATATGAATAATAATCGCATGAAGTCTGTAGCAGCCACAGGAAGAAAGCCCCCAGCCCTATTCCTCTCAACACATCCAGCCTCGACCACACCGACAAACAGCCAACCTTTATATTCACATGTATCTCATTTAAATACTAATAAAAACGTTAAAAACGCCTCATAATTGTTCTGTAATAGAATATTTAGCTAAATGCGACATTGCGGTTACCTGTCAGCGCTCCCTCCTGTGATGGGGATGAAGCGTACAGCGGTAAATGGGAGAGGAGGAGCGTGTTTGACGCAACCTGCTCCTGCTGAGGGCGGAGAGAGGCACGCACTCCCTTCGTCATCATCTTCATCAGCCCGTCGGGGTTTCTGTCACCCAGCGTGAGATAAACATATGCTCGTCAACTCTCAGCGGCCGGAGCATAATCTACCAGCCAATCATGACGGTGTTGTAAAGCATGTTGTCATTCTTCCGTCAATAGATGGAGTTATGATTGTCAACATCTTGTAATGTAGTGTAATCAAAGCTCCCAAAATCAAATTAGTTTGTGTCCTATCTTATGCTCAAGATTTTCTGCTTGGCTTCCTGCAGTTTCATCACTGTTAAAAAAAAACACAAAAAACAAAGAAACACATACAGGCAGTGGAATCAACTAATATTTTCTTATTAACTCAATACACAAGGTTTACTTATTAAGGTAAATTACACTCATGTATTTTCAGAATACTTCAGAACTTATAAACATGGGCTCTTCTAAATTTAAGTCTTTTACTGTTTTTTTTTAAATTACCTATACCTATATTTAATCAGGCAAGTCATTAAGAACAAATTCTTATTTGTAATGGCTTGAAATGATGAGTTGAATGAATGTACCGTACAGAGTTTAATCAATTAATTAAAATAAGTTTCTAAACTTAAACATGATTAGCATAACAGACTGTGTAAGACTCAAAACTTTCCTGAGACCCTTCGTTTTTATTGTTTGAAGAAAACATATATGATGGAAACTTCTCTAATATTGTTTTTTTGGACATTTTACATGCAAGGGTCCCCCGTGTCCACCATGGACAAACAGCAGCTAAAGAAATTTACACTTAAATTCTGGAAAAAAGCTGAAGACTCTCCAGTGAAGTTGTTTATCACAGGACTAAAAGATGTTTTACACCTAGAGACAGTTAGATTTATCTTAAATGATGAAAATATGGTCACCATTTGTTTCCTTTCTTGAGCAATACACATTCAACTCAAGAATTACAAGTAGTACTGGACAGGCTGGTGAATGTGAGGTTGGACAGGAAATTCCCAGTTTTTTTCTGTTTCCTTTTTCCTTTCTCTTCTTTTTCTCTCTCTCCATCATAGTATGTCATGTTTAAGATATTGTAAAATATGAATCAGCTCCCTAGTCTGTATAAATGTCAAGGTTTTTGCACAAATGGTTCCAATTGGGCTGGTAGTAATGAGCCTTGGAAATTTTTGGAGAAAGTCATAGGAGCCTGAATTATGTCCTACTTTCCTCTTGTTCTATTTCCAAAGGTGAACAAGGAAATGAACAGAGACATTTGAGTACAAACATAAAACAGCGCTTTAATTGATGAATCCTTTGTAAAAGTTCAATATACTGTATCTATCATTCTTCAAAGCATCTCCTTACTGTAGTGCTCCAGAAGTGAATGAGATCAGGGTTTTGCAGAACCAGCAAATACCACAACACAACAGAGAAGAACCTAATTGGAGGTATTTAAAGGAACTTAATTTTGCTCTAAATATTCTAGTACACAGTTTATTATTTCAGCAACGAGATATGCAAAATATCTGATAAAGATTCAACAGACAACTACAAACTAGCAACAAACAAGTAATTAAAGCTTTGATTTTGCCTCGTTGATCTGTTAAGCAGTTTGGTAGAACACTTAATTAGGTAATATATGAGAATAATGTGAGAAAATTGCTGTTGGTTCAGAATAAAGTGGCATGTTCAGCTCTTAGTTATGAAAATGTTTCTGGTTTGAAGCGAAAAAAAAGTTTGCAATATTCAGTTTTCATTCAGAATGTAATAACAAGGGAGATTATTATCAACATTTCTTTTTCGGAGTGTCTACGTGAGAATTAGCCTGTGGTGGATGAATGGATAGGGTTTGAGTTCAGTCCAGGGAGAGTAGGATTACAGGCCGGTGTGAAATTAGAAGATAGTGTTAACTTTCAGACTTATTATTTACTGTTTTCAGTTCTAGTTGCAATATGAGTAGGTTTAGGAAACAAAACTACTTGGTCAGGTTTAGGTGAAGGTTTGTCTCTGGCATGCGATTCAAATTAACTACGCTGGCTATTTACACCTCATGTGCAAATAGCATCATTGGCTAATGTGCACACATTGGCTGTTCCACCTTGAGTGCAAGTTGCCTTTACTTTAAAAAAAATAAAAATAAAAACAGATAAACACAATCTTTCCACCAGGTTGTTCTACTTTACCAAAATCCAAAACAACAAAAGTTTAACATCTAGTAATAAACAGAACAATGTGAATCATATTACACAAAACATTTATTCTTATTCATGGTTTTTTAGTTAAGAAGCAACTTTAGTAGATATTAAGTATTTGTTGCTATTGTATGTTAAGTGATGAGATTTATCTGTTAGATCATGACAGATTCAGTGGGAGCCAGTTGTTTTATTTACAGTAAACGCGTATTATGATGTGTTATGTTAGTGGTTTGTGATGAATGGTGTGAATGTGATTTTTTGTACTGTCATGTAAACTGTGAAGACCTCAGGAAGAATAACTGCTGCTATGCAGAAGCTGAATAAACAAACTACCAGAACATGGAACTTTCAAAACACCATGTCTATCATCACCACCTAATTTATTGTTACTCATGGCCGTAGGACACATGCCCAGTTTAACAAGTAATGTTAAAGTTTGTTGCTATATTGTGGTTATCATTAGAAAGGAAACACGCTTTCACTGCACTGGGCGGATTCAGGAAAACTAAACCAATGCTGGCAAAGAAAGAAATGCAGTATGGGGATGTTTTCTGTCACTGGTATCTTTCATCAATCACGTTAAGAAAGCTGATAAGATTTAGAGCCGCACTCACATGACGCTGCCTTTCATACCAGTCATACTGCAACAGTACTTAGACAGAGAAAGGCCCCTAGAGAGAAAATTACACCCAGCAGTTGTTTATGTAGAAAACCAAGCTATGAAATATTGTGTAAAGTTTGTAGGCAGACAATGATGTATTAAATGCTGTATGAACATTCATTGGCATCTTTTTTCTTTTTCTTTTCTTTTCTTTTTTTTTTTTTTTTTTGACATTTAGCTTTAAAAATTCTGCTTTTTCCTCACACAGATGTAGTCTTCATCACCCTTGAGTATACTGTAGTTCTGGCCTGCTGGTGTCGCATGTAGTTCAATCCTTTAATGCTTTAATGAGTGTAGCCCTACTGTATGTCACATAACGTTTAACCTCTTTAAGTAAGTCTGACGAGAAGTATGAAGTTTTATTGCATCATGGATTCTGGAGGTTAAAGTCCTGTTTCACCTCTACTCTGACAATAACTGGCAGTTGTGGCTCTGTAAGATTTGCTACTATATATTTTGCCTGGAGGTAAGACTGAAGGAAATTAAATGAAGCATATTCACTGTAACCCTAGATCTGTGAGTACCAGCAGTTTCCTGTAACCACAACTTCCCAAATTACTTTGAGGATAAATTGAAACCTCAGTGTGGTGCCCTGCAGGGGTGAATGGACAGACACACAGAGAAGACAGCCACTCACAAGTTCACAGTGAGCTATTTGATTTGATAAATCATGTCTAAGAATGCCTGGCTCTTCTTGCAAGTGTCTTTCTCTTTTTTCCTAAGTATGTCGTTTAGTTTGCAGGACTTGTTTATGATGTGGACATAACATGTGACTGCTGAGACAGCTGTGATGGAGAGAGATGAAGAGATTTTTCTGTCTGCTGCCTTGAAATTCTTGAGATATGAGTGACAGGTCCTGCAAGAAGTCAGCTACAAACTGTTATTTTGCAGGAACCAGTGAGTGTGTGAACGCACACCATCACCCTGAAACCCTGATAAGACCTCTAGATGACAGGTGTAATTGTGTTGCCATGACGATAGCATCTCTGCAGCGAGGGCACGTCCCCAGTCGGGTGTGTCCTGTTGTCACTGCTTGATTTGTGTTGAACAACTGCTGTCAGAGCGAATGCTGTTTTAGTGAAACTGCCTTTAGCTTTAATGCTCCAAACTACTGGAACATCCCACATTCTTAGACATAAAGGTGCTAACTAGAACAATAAAGGATTATTTGGCTTGCCCCATTGTAGAACCCATTTTGGTTCCTGGTAGAACCTTTGATAAAGGTTCCACTTGGAACAATTTGAGAGAGTTCTACCTAGAACTCAATATAAGGGATTATACCTTGAACCATCTGTGAAAGGCTTCAGTCAGAACCTGCTATGATAGGTTCCGCAGAGAACCCTTCTATGGTGCAATGGTTCCTCCCAGAATCCTCTCTAGGGGTTCCATCCAGAACCTTTCCACCTTCTGTGGGTGCTAATACAAACACAGCCAGGGGGTTCTACCAAGAACCTTTTTATATTCCAAAGGTTTTATCTAGAACACACTCAGGTTGTTCTACTGAAAATCTTTTCATTTGCCAAGGGCTTTATCTAGAATGTATCAGGGGGTTCTATCGAGAACCTTTTTATATTTTAAGGCTATTATCTAAAACACACTCAGGGCTCTACTGGGAACCTTTTTATATTGCGAGGGTTTTATCTAGAACTCATTAATGGGGTTCTACTGAGAACCCTTTTATATTTCAGTGGTTCTTAATGGAACCCTTAGTCTTACAAAGAACCCTTCAAAAAAGGGTTCTTCAGAAGCAAACGGTTCTGGGAAGAACCCTAATTTCTAAGAGTCTTAATTTCCTTCTATTTTATTTTATTTTATGTGTATTATTTATTTGTTTGTTTTATTTGTGTTTACTTATGCCTGATGTTTTATCCATACACTTTCTACATAGTCTTTGTGGCTGCTCATGCTCTATGCAGCACATTGTGTTTCCACCTGGAATTTAATATGCTATATAAATATATAGCATGTTAAATTATTTGATTGCTTTTTTTTCCTTATTTTTATTAATATTATTTATTATTACCTGTATTTTTTGTAAAATTACCCTATATGCTCACACAGCCACACTGACAGGCTCCACTGACATGAACTAGTTGCATAAATCTGTGTGTACACTTGCATGCAGAGTCCAATTCTTATTTCCTTGTCATACGCTCAGTGTGTAATGAATTTCCTTAAAGTGAGCATCAGGAAATTTATGACAGTACAAACCCACAAGTAATGGAGAGAGAGAAGGACACCAATTAAATCTAATGAATATTCTTGTCTGCACACAGACACACTTGCATGTGACTGCGTGCGTGTGTGTTGGATAACTGCTATATAAATGGTATAATGAGTGGAACACTGGTGTCCACACAAGTATGACAGCCACTGAGTTCATTTCCTGTTTTACAGCCAATCACTACAACAGATGCACAGTCACAGCATAGCTGGTAAAGTGGGAAATATTAATTAATGCTGAGCATGCAGAGTGTAAAAGTGTGTGTAAAAGTGGGCTAGTTTGTATAAATCATTTATTTATGTACATGTTCAGAAACAGTCAGTGCCTGGAGCCTTTTCCTGTTATCCCAGTGGAGTCCTAATGACATTCACAACTACATCCCTCCTCTTCCCTCCTTTGTGATGAAAGCTTTCTCTTCTTTCTGCTGGCTGAATGTGGTTTGTTCTTGGCCTGACCTGCACCCACAAGGGGGCTACAACATGCAAAAACAATTTGGATAAAAATACATCAAGTATAAATATAGTACAAAGACAGTGCAGTCACTGAAACTGGTAAGCAAAGGGAAACAACACTAATGCTGCATTTCAGACAACATGGAATTTGAAAACTTATGATCTCCTACTAGAAAAACTACAATTTAACACCACTCCATGTCAGAGTTCCTACTTGTAAACTCAGGGCAAATCCACCCATGCCAGCATATGTCACTCAACAATGGTGTCACCCATGGAAGCGTAAAATAATACACACTATCATATGGTAAAATGTGTTCTGCATGCAAATTGATGCCACAATATGTCACTAGTGTTATTAGGTGGCTGGGTTAGGTTTCCTCTGGTGTTTTGTTTCGATATATCAACTGGGAAATCCAAACCCTCCAACTTTGACTGGAATGTAGTATATATTACCACAGTGGTGGTTTAGCTAAATGCTAATATTAGCAAGCAAACATGTTCACAATGAAAATGCTAACATACTGATGTTTATCAGGTATAATCTTAAAGTGATATTCCACCATGCGAGAATAACCCACTCAGTATACTCACCACTATGCCGATGTGATAAGTGAAGATCTTCAGTTCACCAAACAGCAGCCTCATCCAGTACAATGGCAGTAAACGGTGACCACGGATAAAACGTTAAAAATAGCACACAAAACAAACACAAAATGTCTCCATCCTGCTTGTGTGGTGTAATCCCTGTCCGCAAGCCGCGACATTAAAAATTAACTGCAAAAGACGCCATTTTCGCCATGTTTTTAGCAGAAATATCAGCTGTTGCACGTAGCCGGTAAGATGTAAACCTGG
>JAJHUR010117328.1:963-30303 GCA_027495735.1 Lutjanus campechanus | reverse complement strand
CCATTAGGCCGGTTAAGTAGAAGCACAGACTGACAAGTCGGCCACTAATGGAGCTCAATTACTTCCAACCTGACAGGCCAAACCAATTAATAACCGAAGGCCCGATGGAGTTTGACAGTGCAGCTTTAAAATCCAAATGCAGTCCGTTCGTTTTTAATATTAGACATTTTTTAATGTAAAGGAAATAAGAAAGACTGTGTTTAGATATTAAATTTATAGATAGGCTTCATGATTTTTTGCAATCTACTGATAAAATAGTTAGAATTTTTTTTTTAATTTTAGAAAAACGGGATTGGTAATATATAAATAAATAAACACATAAAAGATTATTTAAAATATAGCAATGCAACGTTTTTTTCAACAACAACAAAAAAAAGCCCATAGCAGTTGATATTTCAAAATAAGACGCATTTTTGGGGATGTCCAAAAAATATAAAACTTATATGTAAACATTTTTAAAGTGTTTCAAACCAACCTTCTTCTTGGGTCCAACTTCTTTACGGTCCGACACGTACTTCCCGAGTTTGAAGATCCCCGGTACCGGTCCTATCCGGAGCCCGGCCGGGATGCTGCAGTCCGCAAACACACTGACGGTGGTGGACGCCCGGGTGGCTTGCATGGCGTGGGGTGAGATCAGAACCATGAAGACTGATGGAAACCGAGTGATGGGAGAGTGCAAGGGAAGGAGGAAGAGGAGGAGGAAGAAGAAGAGAGGACGATGAGGACCGGCCGATATCCGCCCTCAGAGTGACGCGGTGGCATTATGCTCTCCGGCTTTTCTAGTGATGGTGCAGCTCACAAGGTAGCCCCCCTCCTCCACCACCACCAACAACAACCAACCCCTCCACCCCTCCCGACCTCTCCAGCTCAGGATGCAAGTGTGTGTGTGGGGGGTGGAGAAGGAGGGGTGTGGGTGTGTGTGTGCAGAGAGGTGATGCTGTACTATAAGGTAGTTTAGGAGTGTGTGTGTGTGTGTGTGTGTGTGTGAGTGAGTGTGAGAGAGTTGGGCTCTCCCAGCAGCTGTGAGGAGAGGCAAAGAGGGCCGGCCTGCTCACATGGAGACTTTCCCTCACCCCGCCGCATAATGAATTGCTCCAAAACGGTCAAGAGACACAAAGGGCCAGGCGACCTTCCCATCCCCAAAATCCAATTTGTCAAGGGCAGAGAAAAGAGGGTGCCGAATCAAAGGTCCAGAGCGACCATTAATCCTCAGCATGTGGCTTTGTCCTCCAGACAGTTCCGATATTTTAACTGACAAATCCACTGTATAATTTATCCATAAATCCTCACCCTTTTCCATTCTCGCCTTTCAAGCCAGGTTTTGGAAATCAGTGGCTACTTTAAATCTACTTGGCTGGCATTCTTTAGGTTTTATGCACTTCAAAGCGCTTTATTCTGCCTCCTCCTTTGTGTCCTTAGTGTAACAAAGGGAGCAGGAAAGTTTAGAGGACTTGTTAACTTCTATTGACTCTCGGCGTGTGCCGGGTTGAGATCAGGCAGGTACTGAAAAGGCAGAACCACCAGCAGCAAGAGAGACAGAGAGGGGGAGAGAGAAAAAAAAACTAAAGAAAATAACCTTCACTATCTTGCCAACGCACGCACACACGCATACATACACACTTGTGGTTTCCTTGTCTTCATCATTCAGCACAGGTACCCTTTATTCTGCTGTATCCACGTGAAAAAGGCAAGAACGTTTTCATGATATTTCTGATTTTTAAAAAAAATGTCATATTGAATTGGCCCAATAATTATAATATTTTATATTTAATTTTCAAAGTTGATCTCCGGTACCAAATTAATGACAAAAATGCAGCTAGGTAAAAATCGATGCAACAAGCTAAAATCTTTACAGGATTATTATGTAAATATATTATGAAGACATTAGAGGACCATCAGAGGTATGAGTAGATTATTTCAATATGTTTTGTTTTTTTATATGGGCATTTCACATCCATGATCAAATGCCCAGAGTTACTACAGGAATATGATAGAATCAATTAAATGTTAAATGTGATTAAATGATTAATTCTAAATGTTGGTTTTTAATGACTATTTTACCTGAATGTATGTTAGCTGGATTGAATTTATTAAAGTATATTGATGTAATTTTATGTATATTAATTCCATTAATGTTTATCATGTGATGTGTTGGACCCCTGAAAGATTAACTGATTGCCATGACATCAGCTATTGTTGATCTATTAAATAAACTAACAAACTTGACTGACTGACTGACTGATTGATTGATTGATTGATTGATTGATTGATTGATTGATTGATTGATTGGTTTAACAATATTTGAAGAAATCAAAATACGTGGTTTTATGTATCTCCAGACCTCGTCATAAGCCAAGAAAAGTTACTTGCAACTTCGTGACAATATTTGGACAATTTTTAGCTGTTGTTTTTTTTTTTAAACAATTTATGTTATTTAAAGTCTCTCAGCAAGACAATTTAATATTTCAGCTTATCTAAAAAAATAAAAAAATAAAAATCTAAATGGCCAAATATGGAGATTTGTCTTTTTCACAGTGCAGTGTGGATACAGAAATTATAATAGTTCAATGCAACATTGATTTTCAAGAAGAATTTTGATGGATTTATGATACTATCAGCCCAGATGTAACCATATTCAAATTGACAAAGATTTTATATCATCATGTGCATTACTTGACACAAAATGACAAAAGGGTCCGTCTAAATGACTGATTCACTTGTTGGTTGGCAGACACTTGTACCAATAGCATATGTGTTATGATTGGAGACAAGGTTGGAGAGGGAGCCTCCAGCATGTGGCTGTGCGCAGCAGCATGTGTGAAGTTGTGATTAGTTTGACTGACCAGAGATGGACAACAATGAGCCATGAACCTGCTGACCTCTGACCTGTCCACTGTGGACTTTGATCTCTGCATCTGAATCATGACCTCTATCATCAGGTATAGCCTATATGTGAGGTACAAAAATCACCTGGATTATTTTTATGAAAATAATATAGAATATATATGTGAATCATTGTGATAATATATTATTATAAGGATACAAATATCATTTATCACTTAATCTTGATAATAATCCTGATGATAATGATTAAATGATCCTTCTGAGACAGTTCAAATGACATAAATCATCAAAAATACGTTTGTCACTAAGCTGAAAACAGGGCTGCTTTTACAATATAATACTTTTTTTTTTAAAAAGGATTTTGATTTTTAATTCATTCTGATGATGATTCTGATGGGAGGGGGGATGTAGTCGACTATTTGATTTTTAATTTAATTTAATCAAAAACAGAATAAACTGACCAAACACACAAACCGCAGTTCTGTTTAAATCAACGTATTCCTTAATTTATTTTTCTTTTCTTTTTTGTTTTTGTTTTAACAAATCAGTTTTTCTTTTAATGCCCCCAAAACTCAAAATCTAAAACAACAATAAAAATGCAGTAAAGAAACTAATAGACATTAATCTTTCACTCTCTCTCTGCAGGCATCCCATGTTGCTCCTCTCCTCTCCCCCGCTCCCTCTCCTCCCTGCGCTCCTCCACAGTCGGTGAACGACACGCGAACAATCTCATCAATAGGCGCAATGTTTGCGCCTGGCTGTGCGGAGGGGTTATTTATTAACGCCTCGCCATTTGCGGCTGGTTCCCATCCACCCCTGTGCCGCATTAAAGCCCCGCACTTCTCCACGGTGAAATTAATTATTCTCCGAGGAGGAGGAGGAGGAAGATAAAGGGAGGGTGGAGAAAAAGGCGAAGACGTTTCCTTTCTGTTTGCGGAGAAGTCTCTGCGGTGAATCCGCGCTCCACTGTGCGCCGTGAAGCCCTGAAGAGCAGTCAAAAGGCTCGGTGTCAGAGTGAAAACAGAGCTGGAAGCAAATGGGATGGAAAATTAAATGAAATTAAATGGCTTGACCGGCGGTATTGTCCCTCCTGCTTTTTAAAAAGAAAAAGACACATTAATTACATGCTCGCAGCTTTATTCTGGGACAATATTGCGGAGTCAATCAACAGCATTCCGCAAGTGCGCTTCTCCGCAAGTCTTTAATAAACTTAAATAACGACCTGAGAAGTTGGGAGAGGAGGGAGACGTTTTTATGGGCGGCTCTGCCCGGCTCTTGCCAGCCTCTTTTTGGGGTTTGAACTGTCTAAACGGTGGGGCTCTGATTTAACTGGTTGGTCATTAATGAGCCATGAATATAGAGGAGCAACCTGTCTGCAAAGCAACGCGGTAAATACTGAGAGCAATGCCCCACCAGGGATCTCCATTCATGCTCCCTGACTATACTTCAGGGGTGCCAAGGGTTCACCACCACCTCTCCTGGACTGGTTTCAATGGCCTACCATTTAAGACCCCTCCGAGCTCAGAAGAAAACACATTTTTTATGTCGACCCATAAACTTTGTTTGGGTCTATTCACAAAGAGCCCAATCATTGTCCCACTTAGCAATGTGGCCTATTTCTCACAGATTCCCACGTCTTAGAAATGACTTTGTGTTTGTCTAAATCCATTTATTTCTCAACATGTAAGCCCGCACCTTCGGCACCTCTCACATTTATTCATTTGGTCACACGTCTTTTAATTAAAAAACAAAAAAAGGGGGGAAAGTTAAATCCTCTTGCTTTTGGTTTTGTGGACAGGCTGAACTCTGTCCAGAACCTCTTATTATTCCTTTCAGATGTGAGCCCGCTCTCAAACAAAGAGAAAAGCTTTGGACAGGCCTGTTTATCTTATTTCTTCGCCCTTTTTGTCTTTATTTAGAAGCAGCGGCCGTCATATTTAAAGCTACAAGGAACTTTCAAATATTGTTGATTTTAGAGGCTGTTGTAGTGTTTCCACCACAATAACCACAATAATAATATCATCATAATAACATCAAAATTAACCGATCAAAATAAAAATCCCCTTCTTCTTAACTTGTAAATTTGGCTGGGAAATATAAATACAGGCCCCTTTCCTCTGATTTCCACCAACTCGGTGGCAGGCATTAAGAATAACTATCTAGAAATAGCCAATCCTCTCGCAGGTGGTCTTATTTTCTTATTTACTTTCACACAGAGGCATCAGCATTAAATTGGACCTATTTCATAACCTGTTTTAAAAAGTCCTTGTAGTAGCTTTAAGGCGTTTCCCTCCCTGAGAAACCTGGGGAAAGTTGCAAGCTGCAGCAACAAGGGCAGACCAGCTGCCTTGATGCGGGTGGGACATTAGCGACGCGTTTGAATAGTAATTATGCTTGTATGGGACTCCCACCAGATGACATGATTGGGTTTTAACCCAGACTAATATTCAAAATCGCATTAGAGAGGAGCCGAATAAACGGCACCTGATTCAACGCTGTTCATGCGTGATTTCATTCAAAATGCCTTCTCTCCTCTTCTTCTCCCTCGAAGTGGGCTGCACCGTTTCGGTATTCAAAGTCTCTACAAAGTTTTCTGCGCCGGGCTTTTTCAAGCCACATTTCCCTGACTTAAACTCACTTTGTCTCGCATGAGGGGACTCGGATAAAAGCGTGTGAAGTTGCGTGAATTGATATGTTTCGGTGTACCTTATAAATTCATACCTTTTCTCACTCGAGCGCCTCAGAAAGAACGTGTCACTCAGGCCGATTCTCTCTGCTGTCCAACGCATTTAGCAGGAGATCTATTTGAGAAGTTCATTCCTAGGCAAATGTATGCAGGCCGGGCTCTGCGTGAATAGAGCAGCGTGTCAGCCGACCCTAATTGGGATTTAGCCACCCAAAGCATATGCACAAAGTGACAGAAAATCACAGGTTTCAAAGAAAGCCACAACTTTTGCCCCTCTTGGTAAATATAAGGAGCTCTTTCCCTCGGCTCAGAGTAAAACAGCATTTTTCTTATGGAATGAAGGTTAGTGACCCAATTGGCTTTGCGGTGCGAATCTGCAAAGTAAAAGCGTGAGCAAAACAACTCTAATGGCAAAGAGCGTGTTTAAAGACATGTAACCTTGACTGGCCTATATGTTTGAATAAAGCCAGATATTTCAGCCGAAGTCACGGTTTTTATCTGAACAAGTATCTGAAGAATTTCATAGCTGTTTAAAGCTTCTTTTCCCTTTCCATTTCTTTTTTTAAACTGTAAAATATATACTTTCTAAACTTAGTTTTGTAGTTTCATTTGTTCCTGGCATTTTTGCTAATCTACAATAATAATAATAATAATAATAATAATAATAATAATAATAATAATAACAATAATATGTTTTAAAATTAAAAAAACAGCGTCACTATTGCTGATTTTTAATTTTATCCTATTATTAATTTATTTATTTTGGCAAATCACTGTTTTCGTCTGGCAGGTTCATGTATGAAATTTGCTTTAATATATTTATTTTAATGAAAAAAAAACAAAAAACTACACTCGTCTTTTCCAGTGCGCCAGTTTTTTCACTCCGAAAACGAAGCACCATGGAGAGCTCCGCATTCCACACGCATGCACACACGTACAGTCAGACTCTCCCTTTGTCTGTTAATTATATTGATAATATATTCCATCCCATCATATTGACGAGGAGTGCGTTTATCTCCCTGAACTTAAGCCTCGATGTGTAGACGGGTTTGTATAGCGCACAGGGATGGATGCACATTAATAATTCGCTGTAACAAAATGTAATGTAATGATATGACCGTCTCGCGGCTCCTCATTATGTCTCCGACTGACAGTTCGAAGTTCAAACTAATTGTCTCCTGCTTGTTCGGGTGGGATGAGCTTGTGGAAATGATGTCCGAGAGAAATATTGATTATTTCAATATGAAGCCTTTGCGTAATCATCACAAAAATGAGTCATTAAACAATGATATGGCTTTCAATACAGTAAGAAGCGGTGCATTTGCTCTAACAGTAAGGTGGGATTAAGGTCAATTCTTTTTTTTTTTTTTCGTTTAGTGTTTTTCATTGTTGTCGCTACAAGTATTATTGTATAAAAGTGAGTTAATCCTATTTTTATTCTAAATGTAAAAAACAGATATTACGATATTTTGCATTTTTCTTGACTATAAGTGCTACTGTTTTGCTTCATGTTGTATTCCAAATTCTCAAGAAATTAGAGTATTTAGCATATCTTAAAATATTGCTTAAATTAGTGCATTTTTTCCCCCAGCCCTTTTCCTTTATAATTCCCATCCTCAACAACAGCAAAACATTTTAGGGTTCCACTTGGAGCCAGACATATATATCAGTCAGCTGTTATTATGAGTAAATCATAATTTATAACGATAGTAAATACAGTAAATAGGCCTATATCAGTTAATTCTGATGATATCGGTCAGTCAGTATTATTGGTTGGCCAATATTACCCCCTTAACACAGCTATATCAGTATATATCTGTACTGGTGTGTACAATATTTGCATATATGCATATTTATTTATTGTTGTTAATCTTTTGTTTATAGGCAGCATTTTATGTATATTTGATCCCTTTTCTTAATTAAAGTTTATTATTTATGTTTTTTTATTTATACTCATTCAAAATGCCACTGAAAATTTACAGTTTCAGTTATCTGATGTTATTTTGAAGTTTATATATATAAAAAAAAACATGCTGATATATTTATATTGGAATTTTTTTTTACACATCAATATCAGTATCGGCATCGCCCCCAAAAATCCAACATCAGTCGGGCTCAAGTTCCATTATATGTAATGTAAAAGCATTCCACTGTGAATATTTTACTTTAGTTGACTTCAGTTTGATGTGTCCCATTATAATAATAATGGCACAGTAATGTTATTGCTGCTGTTCCTGTATTTTTTTTTACACTTTCTGTCAGAGGGATGGTGTGTTGCATGTCTCTGCTCTCGGCTCCTGAGCAGGACACTGAGCATGTTTGGCATCTGTGGGCCAGATCCAATCGCTCCCAATCAGCAGCAGGAGGAAAAGGTGTGGATGTGGATGGAATGAGGACAGGAAACGGCTGTGTGCCGTCACTCTGCTGCAGGACCAAATTTGACTGACGGATTCCTTAGCCCTCCAGAAAGTGTCAGGGCGACCGCCTTGACCCCCAGGTGACTCTATCTTTCTCTCTGTTTTGCTGTTCCCTCACTACCTCCTCTCTCTTTTTTCACTCTTTATCCTTCAAGCCAAAGCTGTGAAAGTAAGCCACATCTCTCTCAGCTGATTTCATAAAAGTGGAATTGGATACCATTCTGTGTCCTTATAAGGCACCTCAAACACCGAAAAAGACATAAAATAAAAAACAGACAAGGTAATTGAATGCTGATAGCTTTATTTGCGGCAAGTAGAAAAAAAAGGATGGGAGGGGGTTGTAAGGCACACAAAAGTTTAGAGACCATGTTGAGTGTTCCTAGTGAGGCATGTTTAAACCCTCTGATGTGAAGGTTTCACTCGGTAGCAAAGGGTCAGTCATGGTCTTCTTGTCCAGGGCAAAGGGCAAAGGTCGGTGCCCAGACATGGGGTTTGGTCAGTGCAAAGCTCAGAGGGGCGTGGAGTTTTAAGGGGCGAGAGGAGGTCATTTGGGAATTCGTGCTGGTCACTCCTCGTCAGAGTCGTCGGCTGCACCGGTGATGGTGTAGGTTTGTTCCTGGTGGTCCATCTCCAGCACGTCATCCTCAGTTTTGACCGTTCTGTAGGGGAGGAAAGAAAAAGGAGGGGGCTGAAGCAACACAAGAAGGTCGCTATAATTCTCAATAAAGGCTGAGCCTGCTGTATTCTGGCCTTATATCTAACCCTATCATAAAAAAAAAGTTAAGACACTTTTGCCATGTTTCTACCACAGGAACTTTCCCCAGGAACTAGGAACCTCTGGAGGATCCACTGCAGGGATCAGGGTCTAAATTAAGCTCCAGGGACATTATTTTACCCTTTAAAAAAAAAAAGTCCTTTCTATGAGGTCTGTACAGGAACTTTGGGGGGTGGGGTTCGCGGCACTGAATATTTCTGATTGGTTGAGTGCTCATAGCATTTCATTTCTGCCACCATTTTTGAAAATTTGCAGCTGCAAACCAATTTGTTTTTTGCACATTGTGCTTTGTCACATCAACATAAAGTTACAGAAGAAAGCATATGACAGATGGACTGATGGTCTTACTGAACATTTGTGGAGCCTTGCACAAATAATGATGCCTGTCTGTTAATTTATATGGTGTCAGCATTGTTTTATAGTTGCTAAAAAAATTACACGTAAAAACAGCCATTGCTTATCACACATCTAAACACTAATAAGCACTTAATTTTTTACAGGTTTTCAGACTGCGGTGGAAGTGCAGACAACAATGGCCTGAAAGAAACTCTTAGTTCGTTGAAAAGTAGTTCCTGAGATCAAAAGTTCTGGGTACTTTCAGAGTGGAAACATGGCTTTTAAGACTTCTTTCTTAATAAAAGAAACTATGTTTAGAAGAAATAGAGGAGATACCTGATGGTACCTTTACCTAATGAGCACCGTCCTTCTCTCCGTCAGCTCCACAGCCTGCTCTGCGTAGGCATCACTGTTGGCGTCATATCCGTCAGATCCATGTCCCATCCCGGCACCACTGGTGCCACCCATTCCTCCACCAATCTTCCCCGTTCCACCAACGCCTGACTGTGCACCTACATCAACTCCACCCACACCCTCAGTGTCTCCACTGCCTCCAATGCCACCACCCATTCCAGTTGGACCCATACTTCCATCTCTATCTATGCCTCCACCCATTCCATCACCCGTTCCTCCACCAACTCCGCCTTTTCCTCCACTGAGTCCTATGCCAGTGCTGCCAATGCCACCTGAACCTGCGGTGCCATCACCTGCACCCATTCCAACACCGCCAACCCCAGCACCCAGTCCGCCAGCACCAGAGCCAACACCACCCATTCCTCCAGCACCCATTCCTCCACTGCCTCCACCAGTACCCACACCCCCTGGACCAGCTCCTGCTCCTCCACCTACACCCCCTGCTCCCAATCCATGACCACTGCCAATGTCGGCCCCACCTGCCCTACCAGCAGGACCCATCTTGTCATCTGGACCTCCAGTGCTCATTCTTCCGCCCATTCCTCCAGCACCACCGCCCAGACCAGTGCCCATGCCTCCTGCACCCATACCCCCACCCATTCCTATCCCACCCCCCATGCCTCCACCACCACCACCAATCATTCCACCACCCATTCCACCAACACCGCCCATGCCTCCTCCACCGAAGCTCATCCCAGCAGCAATGGCACTTGTGCTGCAGCCGGTCAGAGACAGGGTTTGCATCATGCCAGAGAGCCGCAGATCTTCTCCTTCGATCAGTTTTCTGTAAGAAAAAACAAATATATTAACATATTTATTAAAAAGGGACAAAACTTTAATTTACATTGCTTAAAATATAATTCCTGGCACTAAATCCTTTTGAAGTTATTTTCCCCTCACCTGTATGTTGTAATCTCAATCTCCAGAGACATCTTGATATTCAGGAGGTCCTGGTACTCACGCAGGTGCAGCGCAATTTTCTCCTTGGTGGATTTCAGTTCAAGCTGCAGGGCCTCAATCCGAGCCTGTTAGGTTAATAGAACCATAAAATTAGTGTATGAATGAACTATTGTGGTGGCTTTGTGTCTGCATGCATGAATGTGCCCTGGGACTGCATAAGCTTATCATTACCTGCAGCTCTTCCAGTTCCTTCCTGTACTTTTCTTGTGTCTCTAGGATCTGAGCCTCGAGAGCTTCATTCCTGGTCCTCAGGCTATCCAAGTCACGTTCTTTGCTTTGGATCTAGAGATGTTTTAAATGATTACCATCATTATAGTCATTTATTATAAACTCTCAAACAGTCCTCATTAATTTATTTTCAAAATGGACCAACTTACTTCCTTTTTAGCGCCTGCAATTTCTTCTCTAATGCCTCGGACCTTATCCACATGTCTTGATGCTTTATTGGTAAGATCTTCAAACTTGTTTTTATACCATGAATCCATCTCCTAAAAATACAGGATGAAAATTGTACATAAATTTAATTTGAAACCCAGAGAACTTAAATTCAAGCAGTGCTGATGAGTGATGATTTTACCTGGAGATTTTTGGCCGCGATGTCGTCATACTGGTTTTGGATCTGTTTCAAGGCAGCTGCCAGGTCAGGTAGGGTGAACGCACTCTGAGCTGAGACGTGAGCTGCATAGATCTGTTTCATGAGCTCATCGATTTCCTGGAAAAAAAAGGAAATTTTTAGTAATCGGGAAAACAAAAGGCAACCTTGATGTGTGATTCTTGTGTGAAGATGTTATCCACCTGCTGATGGACCCGTTTTAGGAATTCAATTTCAACTTGCAGCTGCTCCAGCTTCTTCTCCAAGACAATGCGTGAGGAGGTGGCTTTGTCGACATCCTGAAGAACACACACATCATTATTATAATCTGGGTTTGGGGCTGTAAATAAATTTGATGATGACAGAGCTATTCAGTTGTAACCTACTGGACGGAAGGCTTCGATATCTAACTCAGCTTTCCTCCTCAGCTCCATTGCCTCCTCGTATTTGATTTTGATTGCCTCCAGTTGACCAGCTGCAGAATCCTTAGCCGCCACAGAGATGTCCTGGAAACCATAAAGCCAGAAGTAATACGGTCAACTAGTAGGTTTGGAGGTGTGTGCAAAATGTAGATAGGCCTCTTTTGCATTTTATATTTTGACTTCATTTCTGTGTGTGGTTTTTTCTTTTTGTTTGTTTGTTTAGGGTTAGAATTAGGTGTAGGCTAG
Organism: Lutjanus campechanus; assembly: GCA_027495735.1. Classification (NCBI taxonomy): domain Eukaryota; kingdom Metazoa; phylum Chordata; class Actinopteri; order Lutjaniformes; family Lutjanidae; genus Lutjanus; species Lutjanus campechanus. The sequence goes on along the minus strand of JAJHUR010117328.1, from coordinate 18,611 downwards.
GGTTAGGGTTAGAAATTTAGTTGTGATGGGTAGAGCTAGGGTGAAGGTCAAGGGCATGCATTATGTAATTCAAGTGTCCCCATGGGGAAAGTGATACAAACACTGGGTGTGTGGTCTTGTTTAACTATATTTATGGGGTCCAAAAACTGGCAGCCCACTATACTTGTGGGGTCTGATCAGCTTTCTTGGGACCCATATGTTGGACTTCATAGTAACACTGTGTGTGTGTCTGTGTGGATGCGTAAATGCATAATCAAGCCATCTCATCTGTGCATAAAACATAGCTGAAGACAGCTGCACTCCATGACACCTTAACACACTCAGGCACGTCTCCATTTGCCTGCCAGAAATAAGCCTGTTACCAGGTAAGGAACCTTGAAAACACCAAGTTGACGTCTTGTATCATTGCTTGGATGGATCCTCTACAGCTCAGTGAGGTGTAAACCTTGCCCGAAACAAAGAATTTCAGTCTTTACGCTCTATTGAGCACCTGAAATGTAAAAAAAAAAAAAAAGAAACAGGCGATGTGCAGCTAAGAGGATGCTGTCTCACCCGCTGAACTCGCATCTGGTCAGCAATCTTTTGCAGCTCCCTCAGCTGTTCCTCATACAGAAGGCGCAGACCTGTTGGCTTCTCAAAGCGGTTCTGGTAGGCCTCGATCTCTGCTTCCAGTAGCTTGTTCTGCTGCTCAAGTGATCGAACCTGCAAGCACAAAGAAAGCCCCACTGTGATTTCACAATATGTTCCCTGTCCTTGTGCGCACAGAGGTGAGAGTAATTTGCTCCCATTTTTCAACGCAAGTCATTTTTAGCCAGGCTTGACAAATATATTTGTTGGCACTGATGGAAAAAGTGAAATACAGTTAGTCTGAAGGCTGTTTTACCTTGTTAATGTATACAGCCAGTCGGTCATTGAGGACAATCATCTCCTGTCTTTCATTTGTGCGGGTGCTGAGGAATTCTTGGTTCTCAGCTGCAGCCACATCCAGATCAATAGCAGGTTCTCCACTTGGCCCAACACATACCATGGCTCCTGCACTAACTCTGAAAATTCAAAAGTGAATTTTTCATTAAATATGAAGTACACTAAAATTGTTTGAAAGAGAACTTGAGGAAGAGGTTCTTGCCTTAATATAAGGTTAAAAAAAAAAGTTACAAAAACATCACCTAAGGAAATAATAATCTAACTGTAAATAAAGGTGCTAACTAGAACCATTTAGGAGTCTTTGGCTTGTCACCGTAGGAGAATTCTTTTTAGTTCCTGGTAGAACCTTTTATAAAGTTACCACCTGGAGCCCTTTCAGAGGGTTCTACTAAAAACCCAATCTGTGAAAGATCCCACTGATTAACCCCTATGTCAGGTTCTACAAAAAACCCTTCAATGGTGTAATTGTACCATACGGTGCTAACGAAACCCACCCAGGGGCTTCTACCCTTTTGTAGTCCAAGAGTTTCATCTTCCATCCACCTTGGCTGTTCTATTGAGAACCCTTTTAGGTTCAAAGGGTTTAAACCTATATAGTTTTTGCAGAACCTATAATAAAGATTCTGCAAAAAAAAAAATAGAAAAAGAAGAAAAAGAAAAAATATAGTGTATATTGAGGTCATCAATCTTTTAAAAAAAATCTATTTTACAATTAAAAAATGTTTAAATTGCAAAGGAATATTTGACAATACTACAATATATTTGACAATTTTGTAACACCCATGCTTTCAACAGCCCTTGAAAAACTTTTGTCAAAGTCCTTTGGATGAAAAGGGTTATTGAAACCCTTAGTCTAAAAAAGAACCCTTGATGAACCCTTCCTTCAAAAATGGGTTCTTCAGAAGCAAATGGTTTGGGTATAACCTCAGCCCTTCAGGAGGAACCCTTCTAAATCCCTTAGTTCTAAGAGTGTAGGGTATTGTATTGGGAAAGCAGAGAGGTCAAAGAGAAAGGTATCAGAACGATGGAGAGCACTCGACTGGTCAAAGTTGTCATGGGATCAAATAGAGACTTGACAACATTCAAACCCTTATTTCTAAGAGTGTATAGTCTTCATACTCATAAACACTTTCTGTCTATAGCTGACAGAGCTTACCCTGCTCCAACCATGCGAGACCTGCGTGCGGCTGAGACAGTCCTTCGTCCCACTGACTCCACACGCATGCTGCTGGCCGCGGCTCTGCAGGGGTAGCTGGCAGAAGCATGACGGGCATCTCTCCTAGTGGGGGAAGGGCTGGACACCCTGACCTGGTAGGATGAGCTGCTGCTGCTATCCTCAAAGTGACGGCGGTAGGACGAGATCCTCTCCGGGCTGCGGCTCATTGTGGCGGCAGCTACTGTTTCCTCTGGTTCTCTGAAGGGAGAAGGGAAGAATCAAGCTGGTTCTGTCTGTGGTTCACTGCACCTCTCGGCTGCTCCACCTTGCTTGCACTCCCTGACTGCCGGCCCAGTCTCAGGTTTTATACTTGTCATTGCCAGCCATGCCCCAGCTCTGTCAAAGCCAGCCCAGTTCATGAGGCAACACTTGTGGAATCTTGAACCTCTGCACCAATTCATGCCTGACCTGCTGCTCAGATATCTGTCAGCAGTTTGTGAGGAGCAGAGCTGGGCTGGGAGAGTCGGCTGATGGCATTAGTGGAGGGTTCACCCATTAGCCTTTCTATAAAATATGGACTGTGATCATGTCTCAGTCCCACTTTTATCAGAACCATAATGAGTTTTGCCAGGGTTATGGTACATCCACCACCTCAGTGTCCACTACAGCAGTGGGCAGCAGACAGACAAGCAGCAGGCGAGCAGGCAGGCAGGGTCTGGTCAGTCAGAGCAGCCAGTAGGTGCAGCACTGATGTTGATCTGCTCTGATGGGACGAGGGAGTTTAATTGAACGCTGAGCAGAAGCTGCAGGGTGAGCTGATGAGGCTGCAGTGGAACAAAGAGCCCTGGCAAGATTTGACATAAATTAGTACTTATTAGTCTGGTCCGTTTTCAACATATTAAAACCAGAGTGTGCAGAAAAAAGAAAATGGAATTAACTGCTTCTGAGGGAAAATAAGGAGGAGGGGGGTTTGTAGTCTGGAGTTCACGGTTGACATGGCACAGTGATATGAGGGGAGAAAACAGTGGTCAGGTCTTTTCAGAGCGACTCTCCATCGACACCTACAAGGTCACTTGGTCAGGGGTCAGTAAACGCTGCACTGTCCCTAAAACATTACTGTAAACATGAACTGCCAGTAGCATTAACCCTCATAAAAAACCTCACACACAGAGAAAACAAGAGAATAACTAAAACAGATTATATCTTGTCCAAAAGCAAGGTATTGGTTATTTTTCGCACATTTAAAACATAGAAATCTAACTTGCAGAATGCTTTTTTTAAATTTTTTTTTTAGAACATTGTTCTTGTGAAACACTGTCTTGATGCACTGTAAACTCCAATTCATCCACACAAAAGTTCAGGTCAATAAAAACAACATATAACTTTTATGTTCATTTGGCACAGACACTCGTCCCTTATGAGACTGACATATGACATCTATGTTATGTTATGTTAGCGTTACATATTATGCTTATAGTTAACACTATATTCATGATACTAAGTCGGATTTTCCACATTAAAATGTCTAAAAACTCTAGGCATATGTTATATCTTTTGTTAAGTTGTGTTCTTACATTATCCCAAATATTTCCAACGATTGTCAAACAAAGAGAAATCTGAAATTTATTTGAGGTAACTGTGTGTTTTCTGCTAGCCATTGTTAGCTAGTTGCTAAAACTTTCAGGAAAACACGGGAAACATCTGATAAGTCAGAGGGAGGGAGGAAGGCGGTAAATGTGACTAAATGTAACATGAATAAAATTTTAACATTACCTCGCCCATGAACGCGAGCCTGAGTCATGACAGATGTGACGGTTGTTTAAATATGAGGAAAACTACTCCCATGATCCCATGCTACTTTGTGACATCATTAAACTATGATTTTTGTTATAATGTGACAGAGATACCTAACAGCAGAACTTACACATATTGTATAAGTTTTGATTTTTGAGTTAATTTGACTAAAATTTATAAAATAGCCTAATTATTTTTTAACACATACATTGTGCACTTAGCATGTTTTGACAGCTGAATGGACTAAAAAAAATGTAAAAATATGTACAAAAATTTTCAACCATCAGTGTATTTGTAATCACTTGACATAACAAGAAAATTATTATTACATTATTTCAAGAGTTGTAGTGTTATGTTGACCTAAAAAATGTTTTGGTTTCTGAACATAAAATTGCAGCCTTTTCCTGTTTTTACCAACAAATATTATTTTTTTTGTACACACAATTTAGTGAAAATGAAGCACACCAATGTTTATTTTTAGAGTGCATAAACAGACTTCCCAGCATGCACTGTGTGAGAGTTAAAACTCTTTATCTTTTTTATACATTAAAGAAAACATTCATGATGGAAACGTGCTATATACTGTATCTCTAATGCTTGTTAACATAAGTCATGGTTGTTTGTTTTCACAATAATGAAAAAATAGTGAACAATGATGATTTTTGGTCATGTTCATTAACTTAACATTCAACATTCAAATTAACTCATTTTATTTTATAAAACTCAAATAAGACCTTAAACTAATTATTCAACCTTAGTTAAATTTACTTACATTTTTAAGTTGAACCAGCTCAAAAATGATTTACAGTGCACATTTAAAGATTTGCGTGAAAGGCAAGTCATCCACAATTGGTGTACAGGCATCTATTCTTTTCCACTGACCTCAGATCTTGCAGCAGTGTGGGACTTTTGGAAAGAGTTATGTGAACAATCTATCTCCACAAATCAGTTCCTTTCATGTTGCAATCAAATAACTCGTCATTGTGGTATTTTCTATTGCAGTATGAAGCCTCACTTCAAATGCACAAACACAAATACACAACCCCACCTCCCACATTCAACTGCTGGCATGGACTTCTTCTTTCCACAGTCATTTACTGCATTTTATGTGTCTCTAATGTAACAGGCCAAATGATAGGGTAGTAGATGTAGTTTGATGTGTTAGACTCAGGGACCTGCTTTAACAGTTAAGTGTAACTATAAAGAACCACTTGGGATTTTCCTTGCCTGCTTGGAGAATATTGATTCATATGAGCAGAAATAGTATTAACACTTCTGAGCCAGGTTACGTACTCATGCATCAGGAAAGTCAATCAACGGTCAGTTTCCTAGTCAGTGACAGTTATTCGGCGTGAAGAAGCTGCTTCACAGTTTTGTGAGGCACTTGGATTATTTTATAAATCTTTACTGAACTGATCACAAGAATATGATTTGTGTAGTCTGTTTGGACTTTCAGCTTCAGCTGTAAAAGGGAACATTAACAGGGAACAAGGTCCATGGCCGTGGTCGACCTTGTGTAATAGAGGCATTCTTCTCGGATGAAAACAAACACATTTGTTATAATGGATGATGAAGGAACTTGTTAATGTTCCATGGAGGGTGGGTGGCAAATTCATACTGTGACGCACTGGATATTAGACATGGCCCTTCAATACCATAGATCATCTCTCTCCTGGTGGCTGTCAACTCACAAGCCACTGTGGTTATTAATATCACAATTATCCAAATACATGTCTTCTCATGTCCTTTTTAACAGGCCTGGCAGATATTGTCCACAAAGTGAAAGAAAAACACAAACTAAATATTACTGTAAATCAAAAACTATAATTTTATTTATTGAATAATGTTGGCAACAACTGCACTGACAGTTAGATCTACGAGCAAACAAGATATTTAGTATATACAACACAGCAACTTAAAGTTGAACTGTTCATGTTGTGCGATGAAAGACTGCGTTTGAATTCACAATCATACAGTTAAGTAGTCATTTGCATAGATAGTCTGGAAACGAAACTTTTAGCACTTCATTGTCTAATAATATTGGTAGTGAGCTTTAAAAATAATCACTGGTTATACATGTGTTTGTTTAGAAGTTGTAAAGGGTTTATAAATAGTTCTTGATGAAATAGAGTTACACATAAATTCAAGTAATATTGCAGGCATTTTGAAACTTTTGAGAAGCAGACGTGTGATTGCTGATGTTTGCTGAGCCCTCTTTGCTGAGTCTTTGGGATTCACAGATGAGGAAAAAAACTTAAATCACTGGCTCTTAAAACAACAGAAAAGTGAATGAACTTTTTAAAAACCCTTTACAAGGCTCCTTGTCACTTTCCAGTCTGATGTCGGGTGATTTTTTTTAAAAAGAGCTTTACATATTATTCATTTTCTGTTCCATTGTTCCTGGATCAGTTATGCTGCTCATGTTTCACCCAGTCTTGCCATCCTCCAGGGTAATGCTGAACACTGAAACGGGGAGAAAACGGAAGAAAATGAAGGAACTGTCAAAAGGCATGTGGGCATTTGTGTTTGACTTTACCAACAGATGGTAATGCACTGCATTTAATCATTTCATTGTTAGTCTCTCGAGCTAAGTGAGCTTTTTATCTTCTTTTCATTCAGGTACTGGAGATATGGTATGTGGCTGCTCTCAAAAGACTGACAGGTTGGCATTATGCAACAAGAGGTCAATAACCTCAAGCTGGAGAAACTTAATACTGTCTCGTGGTGAAGTATAAAAGATATAACATTCATTTGGCCAAATTCAGCCATAAAAATGTGCTAGCACTCTAGACTTTGTCCAGGCTACAATAAAGACAAACTCTACCAATAAACAACAAGAAATCTAAGTCAATATTTGCTATACATGACTACAATAGTTAAATCACTTAACGATGAGGTGAGAAACAATCGGTTTGACAGATATATGCCAAGAAAACATGTCTCACTCTTTGTATCCCAGCGAGACTGCTGCGTCGAGTGCATGCTTGCTCCTGACCCCTGCCAGACAGCTGAAAACGATGTTATCTGCCGGCTGTGGCATATCACCACCATACTTTTCTTTGAACTCTTCCGGATCCAGCTGGAGGGCAGTGTTCACTTGTCCCACTGCAAAGTCAAAGATGCACAAACAGGTCAAATAAGATGAGTAGTACTTTGAATATGTGTTGTCAGGTAAAAACACAAACCAAAAAAAAAAAAAAAAAAACTCTGATGTTCTAATTTAGTGTCAAAAATTGTACCTAGACATCATGAATATCTAGGGTATGTTAACTTTAAGAAAGCTAAGAGGCATGTCCACTCACATACATATATACAGTTATCTTGCGCATCGGCCAATGTGCTTTATGTATATGTAAATTCAAAATGGTGTCCAGTCACTGAAAGAGTAGGCTACATGGAGGATGTAATCAACATTTTTCACCATTCTCTGACATTTTAAAATAAAAAGCTTTGAATGGGGAAAATGATTGACTGATTAACCGACTATGAAAGTAATCGTTAGTTGCAGCCCTATTCTTTAATTTGTTCATGACCTGCAGGCAGCACAAACGATTGGATACTACGTAGTATACTGGGCTAAGTGGATGTGATGTAACGTTACATCCCTGCCAACCTATCTGTAATTTTCTGTGTGTTTTAGTGGAACAACACTCACGGGGAACGTTTATTGACCCGGGGATGAAGCCGTACTCCCTGAGCTCCCAGGGCTCTCTGACATCTATAACTACAGATTTACGGCCAGCCAGGAGCTGCTTCAGCTGGTCATAACTCACATCTGTGCTGGGTGGTCCTGAACTGAACCTGCGGTGTAGCCACTCTGTAGCTGAAAGCAAAACAAACAACAGGTCCCATATATGAAAACATTGTAGTGAAGCCATGAGTCAACGAGTTAACACTCACATGGGCAGTATAGATAAGCTAACAAATTAATACAAAGGTAAATGTAAAACTCACTTATGCAACCGGGGTGTGTGTTGACAAAGCTGGACACACAACTACGTCCGCCCTGGACGGAAGCTCCAGGCAGGACGGTGGTGTTCCACAACAGCCGCGGGACGAGCCCTGTGAACCTCCAACACCTCCTGAGAGCCATATGTGATTAATTCAACCCTTCACTAACACTTTGTCTTCATACACCCGTAATTACGCAGTGCTACTACGTGAGACGACCGCTAAATTCACACTGCTTACTAGGCTCACCCTGCCGACCTGCGCGTGCGCAGAAGTACGGGTCACCTTAAGGACAAAAATACACTCTAATTTAACTTCAGGTCAAGTCGACCGCAAGTCATTAACCTCACATTCAGAGACCAAGCCATTATCAACACAAATAAGCGGCATGTGCATTAGTTGCTTTATTTATTGCACTAAATAATTATTAAAGACATTAAATGGTGTGTTCGCAGTCGTGGGAACGACAGAAAATTGACAACCGTACCGCTATCAAGTAAATTTTCACCAACAATTACATATTTTGGGGCTCTGTTAAGAAAATATGATACACCTATCTTTCTAGAGTTCCACGTGTATTATGAAATGTTGGAAAAACACTCCGAGCCTACGTATGTTCAGAACATGTGACGCTCTGCCACTGTTATGTGAGATTTTTTACTGTCCCTGAATGCAGCATTGGGCCAAACTGAGCTGCCGTAGTGCGTCACATGTTGACGGGGGTTTGCTAGTTGATGCTACCGAAAGCTTGACAACATTTAGAAAGTCAAACGCAAAAACGAATAATTGTTGAGATAACTGTTCTCCTGTTGTCGGAACTCTGTACTTTGCTTTGAAATGCCGTAATATCTCCGTGTATTGTTGGATAAAACGCACCTGTTAATGTTGTATTTATTGTGACAAGCTAATGTAGCTAGCTTGTTTGCTAGCCAGGAAGAGTTGACATCTCACCGTTGGCTTCAGCTTAGCTAACATTGTCAACATAGGAGCTAAAATAAAGAGGTGAGTTCATACTGCTTCTTCGCCAGCTCTAACTATTACAAAGTTATTCATCCATTGTATAAATTTCCTGGATAAACGACAAAGAGGCCTTTCACGCTTTCCAGGGACGGAAGCTAATTCAACCTTCTTAACTGTGTCATTACCCAGTACTTGATAGTTATCTTAAATTTAATGTCGCCCGTGACTGGCTGTATTTACACTGAATGAGATTCTGTGCAGTCCGTAAGTAAACTGACAGTTTACGCATCTGCTGTTTTGGCTCTGCACTGTATAATGGTTTAGAAATAGTATTCACACTGGGGATAACTAGTGACTTTCAGCTTTAAAGATGCCACAGGGTTGTCCCATGTATATTAGGTGAGCAGTATAGGAGTAGTTTCAAACTGGACCCCCCAACTTTAGGACAGTGCAGCAGGATGATCATCTTAAATCTCTGAGCTACCATGGGAATATTATGCCCAATCAGTAGAATTTTCTTTACTGGTCAAGTAACTTACTCTTAATCCACCTGAGAATGTGTTTCAACTGTTCTAGACTAGATTGAAGATGTAAAGCCTTCCTCAAAACAAGCAAGAAGTGAACAAGACTGCAGTACAGGTCTAACATCACCAGGGAAGATATCAAGTATCTGCTGATGTTTGTAGGATGTAGACATTAGGGAGTCATTAGTTTGCATTTGACCTGCAAATGCTTTTGGAAATGATGCCTTTATTTTTGTCCAACTAATTACTGTGTATGAGAATACATATACAAAGAGTACAAAGGCAATACAACAGCAAATGTTAGTATACAAATACCTCATGACTGCGCTGTAGCAAGTTCTCAAAGTACTGTGGTCTTCAATAAGTAAAATGATCATGGCAGTTATAGCATATCCGTGAATGTTCTCATTCATCCAGGTCATTGTAATCCCAAGAAAGATTAAATTGAAAGCAACTGGACTTGTTCAAAAGCCTTTTCTGAAGACGTTTCACCTCTCATCCAAGAAGCTTCATCAGTTCATGCCTGTTCGACTAGTCTGACTAGTCTTCAGAAAAGGCTTTTGAACAAGTCCAGTTGCTTTTGATTTAATCTTTCTTGGGATCAGTTATAGCATAGTGCAAACTTTGCTGGTACATTCATATATGTTTCTCAAATGGACAGTTTGCCCAAAAATCAAAAGTAAATTTTTTTTGTATTTCCTCTCTATTGATTGTTTTGTTTTGGTGTGACAGCACATATAATAATGGAACTAGATGGCACATGGCTTGTGGTGCTCAAAGCTCCATAAAAATACAACTCAGAAGCAATGTCTCTTTCCAGAAGTAATGACTCAGTTATTTGAGATAATCCGTAGACCTTGTTGTGAGCAGTTTAATGAAGGGACTATTTTATTTCTAGTAATTTAGATGGATAAATAGCACTACAAGCCAGAGGAAAAATATTTATAGTTTTGATTTTCTCTAGAGCATATTTATGTTGAGGTGGTTCAGTTATTTGTAGTAACATCGATTGTGTGTATGTTCTGTATGTTGATCCTCTATCTTCCCATCCAGAGCTCCAGATGCGGCTAAAGGACCCCTTCTCTTTGAAAGCCGCCGATATGACTAAGCGGACTAATAAACCGCGGAAACCTCGAGATGAGGAGTCATCAGATGAAGTCAGTGGTAAGTCACTGAAGCGGCACAGGGCACCAGGTAGAATGAAGTTAGTGCTGTGAGATTTGATTAGGTAGAGTCCAGAGTCAACACTGTGGATAATGAATAGGATACTCTTCAGTTATGCTCATAAAGCAAGTTCCATATTTTAGACACACAATAGAACTTTTTGTAAAAAGTAATTACCTGAGTACATTCATTCACTGCCCTTGACTGTTTCCAGAATTGTAAACACAACACTGCTTTCAGCTGAAATCACAATGAAAACTTTAATTTCTTGACTATTTTGTAGAACTATGAGGTTTTATAAATTTTTCTTCTATACTAGGGCAATAAGCTGTGTGTTAATGAAGCCCCATGACAATAGTGGAATGTCCATTACATCCATGGGGGATTTATCTTGCAGTGAATAGTATATGCCTCTTCTATCTTCTGTGCAAATTGTCTCCCTTCAAAATAGAAAATCACGCAGAATCCCAAATTGCTCCCTAAAAGTGACTGGAAGGTAAATTTGTTCTTACAGTACATTTTGTTCTTTAACCAGGGTTGACCTGCCAGCATGTGAGTAAGGCTGTGGACCTGAGCTCAGTGAAGAAATCACTGCTGTCTAGCGTGTGGTTGATGTGCTCTGAGTGCCTAAAGGAGAGAACCATGATCGATGGAGAGCCAGCAGCATCCCATGATATCCTGGTGTGCTTAAAGTGTGGTTTCCAGGTAATAATGTTTTTTCGATGCAAACACAATACATAGCACGGACTGGGTGGGGTTGAGCAATATACTCAAGATTATAGATATATTTTTGTTGTACATCATACAAAATGGCAGCACACAGAGGGACATTATCATTAATAACCTAGGGTAGCAGTATTGTTGATATCATGGCCTTAATTCTTTTATGTATAGTTACTTGATTCTTTTCTTTACTTTTATATCTAAGAGAAAGCAGGTATAGTTTAGGACCGTGTAAGCCACCAAAACATTTAGTGCAAATTAGGACTTGGCAATATATCAATATTATATTACTATTGTGATATAAGAATAGATATTTCCCAGATATTGGTTTTGGATATCTTTATATTGTGATATGCCTTAACTTTTGTTTTTTCCTGGTTTTAAAGGCTGCGTTACAGTAAAGCGATGTCATTTTTAGAACTTACCAGACTGTTCTAGCTGTTCTATTATTTGCCTTGACCCACTTAGTCATTATATCCATGTTACTTTATCAAAAATCTCATTGTGTTAATATTTTTATTATAAGCATTTATAATCATCCATATAACATTGGCACAATATCAGTAAATATTGATTTCAAGGTATTTAGTCAAAAATATCAAAATAGTTTATTTTTGTCCATCTTGCACTGCCATTGTGCAGATTTGACTGGCACATACATTGCAGTAGACAAATGATGACAGATAAATCTTAATGTATCATTTTTTTCCAACAGCACAGAAAATCATGAATTTAACTTTCATATGTTATTGTGACTTGTGTGATGTTTAGGTTTCTGTCTCTGTGTGTGTAATTTAGAAGTAGAGAGGGAGGATATTGCACATGCAAGGCAGTGCATATTGAACAAGTCCTGCAAGCAGGTTTTAACAGGGCCCAAGCAGGTTGCAAAGAAGACATTTTTAGATCAGAAGACCAGACATCGATGACATGAAAGATTAAAAATTTGAAAAAATAATTCTTTGGCTGTATGCCAAGCTGTATCTGAGATAACTGGTGCCTTTAGGTCAGTGAGTGTCATTACATGTCTGAGTAGTGGCAGGAATTCACATTCCACCTGCTACCGCTACATTGTCCACTTGGGGATTTAAACCCATGACCAAACCATCAGGACTCCACAGCTGTCCCTGACATCAGCTCACACTAAACATTAACTTAGTACTGCAGACAATTAATCAAGTACTGCATGAAGTCATTGAGAATGAATAATTGAATGACACTTAAGCATGGTAAAATATTCTGCTGGTAATCAGTGCATCATAGTGATGAGCCTGAAGAAGACAGTTTCAGATGGAATCCACCGAAGCAGGCTGAGGCCTAAACGAATCGGGTGTAGATACTTTCCTGACCCCGCCCACTGGAAGAAGCTCATAAGCAGAGAAGCAGAGAGGGGAACAGAAATTTAATTGAAAAAAAAAAAATCACACATTACCTTGCCTTTCTTCAGTTCAAATATTTTTGTGAAATATGTTCAAGCATTAAATGAAAAAAAAAAAATGCTGTGCTTATAGTACAAATTACAACAAGATATTAAATAGCACCGAGGTCTCACTGCTGACCGATTTGAACATAATTTGAATCTCTTTATATTGACCATCATTTTAAATTTTTTGAAAAATATAGAGCGATGGACTTTTGAATTGACCACAGCCAATTAGGAAATATTTTCTTTCTGCATGTGTGGTGCCTCCTAGAGGTGAAACGCAATGTGCTTTAATATGTTAGCTTAGCGAATGCTCCTGAACACATGTATCTGTTTTTACACTGATATCTCATTGTGTTCATGAGTTATTACAGATTTTTGAAAATAAGCTGTTTCAATAAAAACTGATTGGTTCATAAAATCCAAACAGATCGACAAATCAAAATTCCATTCATAACTTTAGATCAGCAAAATCTACAGATGATGCTGACTCATTTTGAGGATAACTGGCCTAACTGCCATTTTTTTTCCATTTTTAAAGCAGAGGACTAATTGAGAAAAGCTAGAGATGAATTGCAAGATTTAAATGGTCAAAGAATTTTTAGTCTACACTGAGCCATTTCAAGATAATTGCAGAAATGTTAAGTATCATTTTTCTTGCCCGAGTAGTGACTGGTATTTGGTACCCACCTGCCAATTTTACTGAAATTTTGTCCTATGGTTTTTGCTGCACAAACAGTCTTAGTGGAGAAAAAGAAGGAGAGGGAAAAAGAAAGAATAATCAGAACAAAAACAAGCTCCCTTACACAGGGAGTTATGCTGGTTGGATCCCTAATAAAGTGTGTTCATTTTTTTTCCTGTTGTTGAAATACTTGATAATGCAACGAAGAAATGTTTGTGCTGGTCTATTAAATGTAATAACATTTACTCAAGGCTGGTTAATTGAAAATTTAGACGATTTAAAACAATAATTGACACACAAAATTATTGTTCTAGACAAGTACCTTTTTAAAACAACTCAAGAGATAAATATCTACATTATAGTGTATTTTGTCAAAGGTCTTAAAAAAATATAAGATATACAATATAAGACATTGTTTTTTTGTTTAAGTATGGGTATATGCACTGTGGGCTTCAATTTACTTTGTGCTTGTTGACAAAGATTTTGAGCTGTTAATGTTTGTTTTAACTGTCTGACAGGGCTGTAACCAGTCAGGGATCCAGCACGCTGTCAAGCACCACCAAGCTTTCCATCCAGAGTCTCACTGCATCACTATCAGCTTGAGCACGTGGAAGGCCTGGTGAGAAAACTCAAAAGTACATTCACTGTAAAGAAAAATCCGAGACTGCGCACAGTGCCAATGTGTGTCAACTTGGGATAATACGCGTAAAGATGCAGTCAGTGTGTGGGGCTTACATAGACAATGCCGCACGTCATAGGTGTGTGCTATCTGAAAGTCTTCTTGATCCTATTTTAGTTTCGAAGCTTAGATATTATTTTATACCATTTGAGTATGAATAATAAGTCTTAACAAGTAACTTATTGTGAAATTTTAATTTCACTCTGTTATTATATTATATCATTGTGTTTATAATTGGTTTCCACTTCAGCAAGTAATTCTGTTGTCAAATAATGATTCTTTTCAACATCGGTTACTTGAAGGTTTTTAAATTCCACTGCAACTTAAAGCCTTTCTGTGTTTGTCTATGCTTCCTCCTCATTGTAACAGGTGTTTTGAATGCAATGAGGAGCTCTCAACTCATTGCAACAAGAAGGCTTTGGCTCAGACCCTGGACTTTTTACAAAAGCACTCTGTCAAGGCAACATCAGGTAAGGTGTTTGGCCTCCCGGAGGTCTGGCCCCCTACTGATGTTAATAAAAGCTTGTCTGATAAAAGCTTTTATTAGACACGTACATCCTCACTGCAATTTCAGCAAGGCTGAAGTTAGTTCAGTTGGAGTTTTGTACTAACATTCCTTTAATTTAACAACCACGTCTTCATTTAAAGTAGAAAGTGATTGACCTTGAACACAGGCAACTTTTATAATGGTTCATAATTCAGTGTAATAATCTGCTCTGGTGAACCTCAAGGTTTCACATGCTTAATGTCTTAGTGTCCACTGTAAACCATTAGAGCTGGGCAATTTGGCTTACTTAGTTTTTGGTGATCTCAAAATATACATTTTTGTAAAAAAAACATTTTGTAAGTGAGGGCTGGGTGATCATAATATTTTTGACCGAATGTATGGTAGGGGTGACTATTGGTTCTTTCACAGAACATTAATACGATGAGATTTTTGATAAATAGTCGTCATCATCAGTAATGTGGATATAATGACTAAATGGGTAAAGGCAAATAATAGAACAGCTAGAACAGTCTGGTAAATTCAGTTACATCATTGTAACTCTATTGTTTTTTCACACTAGTATTGTTTAAAATTCAGGTTTTGAGACAACTCTAGTTCTAACCCCTATGTGCAAGAGTCTAATGTTACGCTGCATATTTAGATCAATATTGAGAACATGATTATTTAGCATGATTACTCAGACTTGCATCATGCATTTATTAAACTTTAAAAAAAAAAGTATTTTTAAAAGTTGATTTCCTCGAAATTTAAATATAATTCAGCTGACAAAAAAAAGTAATATGTACAGCATGAGCTTCACCATTTTCTTGTACTTGGTTTTATCTGTG
The DNA here is from genome assembly GCA_027495735.1 of Lutjanus campechanus. Lineage (NCBI taxonomy): Eukaryota > Metazoa > Chordata > Actinopteri > Lutjaniformes > Lutjanidae > Lutjanus > Lutjanus campechanus. The sequence goes on along the minus strand of JAJHUR010117328.1, from coordinate 3,299 downwards.
TAAAAGTTTTCTTTAGCTCATTCAGTATTGAATGTGCTGGGTGACCAGCGTTACTGTCAGCTTTGGGCACATTATGCACACACAGTTGTCACCGTGAAGAGCTGATACATGCGCTGCAAGCTGCCATTATGCTCATGCTCTCTTCTAATGTATTTGTATGAGGGTCTGGGACTGCTACAGTGTGTGACGACTGTCCCTGCCTGGTCTCCCAACATAAGTTCACTGTGTTTGTGTGTGGATATACGCATACAAGTTTTGGCTTTTAGGGAGCCTGTGAAGGAAAGGGGTCCTCAGGATTTGTAACACAACACTAGACGAGAGCATCATTGTGAAACAGAATTTGGCACAATAATCGTTTTATCTCAGTTATCTTGTTTTCATAATCCTTGTAAGATAGAATCCTAATTGAAAATAAAATTTGATTAATCAACCAATTGATTTACCTGCTCACATAGGCTCAGATTATTCACCTACTTACCAGGAACTGACTGCAGTACACCTGCTCCCCCTGGTGGCAGTGGTCATCTGAATCTCTGGATGTAACCTGTCATCCTCAGTGTAGAGACAGTCTACATGTGTTTGTATGATGGATGAAACCACTCTGTGTTATAGGTGTAATTTCTTACAGATGCAACAACTTTGATTAATTAAGCTGCTGAGCCAGTTTTCAGCACTTCTGAAGCACATAAAGTTACAACACTGCATCTTTGACACTGACGAGCAGTACAACTGTCACTAAAAAGTAAAAAATACACCACATACAGTGTATATTGAATATTACTTACAGTAAAAACATGAGAAGAATTAGAGTTTGAAGAGAATTTGAGTTGTGTTGCAGCAGGTTGTCCTCACACTGATACTTGAAAGCCTTGATTTTCTACTTTCAGTCTTATGTCCTCTCACCTCACTCAGGCCACCTGAGCCCTCCTCACCCAGTCAGTCAACCATATAGATAGCACCCCCCCCTCTGTACTTACACACACATGCACCTTCTGTTCTGTACCTCTCCTACTTTGTGCTGGCATGCTGAAGGGCCTCCTAACAGGCTGTAGCTGATCAGGGTGGTGGGTAGCACTGCTTTCGTTCTCACGGGCTGCCTCAGCTCAGCTCAGCCCAGTGGCCAGAGGCCAGCTGCCCAGGCCCGGTCAGGCTGGTCCACTATCAGCCTCTCAGCCACAGCTTCAGAGCTGTGGGATTGATTCTGCAGCAATCCGCCCACCCCCCACACCCCACACCCTCACCCCTACCCTGCATGTCGCATGACTGCACACATTAGAGGAATTAGGCACTTGAGCGATGCTTCCCGGCTGGGTTCCCTGAAGAACAAGAGCAGCTGTGTGGGGTTCAGCCACTGCTCTGCCGTTCTTTGTCTTTCCATCGCTATCTGTTTCTGTCCCTTGCTTCCTCTGTCGAGCCGCTGTATGTCTCACCACCTCTGGGCCTGTGTGCTGCACTAGTGGGAGCCAGGGTCCTCAACAAGTCAGAGCAACTGGATCCTAACAGCTGGAGCGCACTAACTCTCAGAGGACACATACTCACAGATACACACAAACACAGAGAATAGAAAATAATGGTCAACTCCAGCTATAGCCTATTTTCTTTCGACCTGTATTACACATTTGATGGCCATTACAAATGATTTTAGGTTTCATTGATAAACTTAGTTGAATTTTCATGGCACAATGAATTCATTGCAACAAAGAGCGCAAGCTCTCTCTGGAACAAAATTTGAATGACTTTTATTTTGCAAGTACATTACATACCTGAGGAATTTGCAGATTCTTTGAGTAAAATGTGTTTTTAGAGGGCCTATATAGCTTGTGTTATCCAGCTACACCCAGACACACAGAGCTTTAGGAACAAACAGGACCTCACAGTGCACAAGAAATATCTTATTTTAAGTATTGAGAAATTAGACCTACTGAACAGTTGGTTGACAAATGTTTCAAATTTTCCATCTCCCTCAAACAAACACATTCTGTCAAATTAAATTTCATCACTATTATTTAGTGTTCATGTTTCTTCTCCACAGTGTGTAGTTTTTGAAGATAAACTAATGCAGACCAGTTCTTTCAGTCAGATAAGCAAAGAAGACTCTGGATGAGCAATTTGTGTGCATTTTATTAGACTTGCACCGATTTATCGGCAGTGCTCGGAATCGGGCCGGTTTTCACATCACAAGTCTAAAATTTGCCGGTCTAAAGCGCCGGTCAAATTCCTACCGCGCTGTGGCAGCAAAAAAAAAAAAGAAACCAAAAAAAAAAAACACTAAGCAAACGCATTGCAAACGCATTCTTCTCGGTTATCTGCTAATGCGTTTCAAAGCATGAGCAGTC
>JAJHUR010117327.1:975-33360 GCA_027495735.1 Lutjanus campechanus | reverse complement strand
ACAGCATCAGCACATAATCTGAGATCAAGGTAAAACTTGAGAGAAGAAAAGTATCTGAGAACAGGTCTAGTGGTAAGAAAAAAAAAGCTAAAAATGATTTTATTGTGGGCAGTGACTCTCTACAAGGCACCGAGCTGAGAATGAGCCCGATAGAAAACACTGCTCCCACGTGATGCGGGATAATCTTCATAAACATTCACATCGCCCCACCAAAAAGCCACCGTGCATTAATAATGCCACCAGACCAACGGACCATTTCAAACCGAGCCTCCACAACGCAGTCACGTCCCGATTCTCATTAAAAGTCATGAGTCAACAGAAATTAGACATGAACCACTCCCCTGCCCTAAATTCATCCCTGCAGGCATGACATTCTGGTTTTGCCCTCTTCATACTGCTCAGGCAAGAAACCAAACTATATAAGGAATTGTTAATGTGGAGCGCAGCTAGTGGCTCTAAACTATTAGAGCCAAGGGTTTAGAGGTGAGGAGTCTGTTTACACTGAAAGCCTTTTTTATTTTTTGTTTTAAGAGGGTCCACTTGCTAAACATGACCAAGGCTTTAATGTATAATCCAACACTAATATTGGCTGCCAGCGGGGAGAGGGGATGGGGGGAGGTGAGCAGAATGTTTGTGTGACTGTGAACACGTGCAGGTGTGAGCGCTGTGCACATGTCCATATTTGGGTGAGCAACCATTCATTTTGTGAATGTGTTTACTTTGCAATTTGGCAGCAAAAAAATCAAACCAACTGTAATGTGTATAATGTGATATCTTAATCATCAGGTCATCTTTAGGGAAACAGGGCCCGAAAATAGTATCACGATATTTCAGGGTATTCTGCGATATGGCAAAATACTGAAAAATATTTTTGGCTTAGAACTACAAATAGCTGCTGGGATCTCCTCACAGGATTTTTGGCTCCACTCATATTCAACCAGGTATTTCTAATTGACGTGGGGAAATTAGTTTGTAGTATTGATCCCTTATGCTGTTACATGATGACAATTGATGATAATGATGATTTCTAGAAAAAAAGAAAAATTACACATAGATAAAAATTCTAATAAAACAGGAGAAGAGGTTGTATGGCTAAGACCCCAGTGGTGTCACCTGAACTGGTTCAACAGTCTCCTGGATCTGCATCCCTCTACATACATTTTGCATATATTTTAGAATTTAATATATCAAAATTTTTGGTTAATGTGATTCTGTGGCCTGTCTTCTTCCAGGTCTCCACTTTGGAGGAGAGAAGGTCGCATAACTCAGGTCCAACGGGCGACAACTGAAGTTGTTCAGCATCTTCCTGGACCCACATTCTTTAAAAATATTTTTCAATTCTTTTTGTCAAAAACTCTTTCATCATGTTCTGTTCTGTACTTGCAACATCTAATGTATGTTTGTCCATCCTGGGAGGAGGATCCCTTCTCTGTGGCTCTGCCTGAGGTTTGTTCTATTTTTTTGTTTTTTTCCTTGTTAAAAGTATTTTTTGGGGGGAACTGCCCCTACTCTCTTGAGAGTCTACAGGACAGGGGATGTCACACACTGTACAGATTGTTAAGCTGCCTGATGCAAACAGTGATATTGGGCTATATAAATAAAATCTGACCTGACAAGTTTGATGCCAAGTGTGCGACAATCCATGACTAAATGCTCAGTTCTCATGTCTTAAAGACACAGTCGTGTGACACAGTCCAGCGAAATAAAAACGGCAGGGCTGTCTATTGGCACAAACATTATACTGAAAATGTTCAGAGATGATGCACATTTTGCATTTATGTAATGTTATTATTGATCGGTTTTTAAAGCAATCAATATCAAATGAGTGGCCTGTTAGAATCAATGTATTGATCCTGCAGAATCGATGCACGCATCCCTATTACACAGAGACAGTGACAAAGATAAAGTACAGGACAAAGTAGTTTAATAAATCTTACATGCCAGTGAAAGTAAGAACAAGTTCAAGTTGAACTGCAATCTAAAAGTCTAATAAACATGAGCAGGGTCAGTCCAGTTCTCTCCTGGGTTTACCCTGCTCCTGGTTTTAGCCGTGACCATTTCCTTCCTCTGACTCTAATTGACAGTGCACTTCAGTATTTCTACGTAGGCAGATTGCTAAACAGCTCCATATGTCCCTTTATGGCAGTTAAGCGATGGCAATCAGGACTGATACAGAGCAGAGCACACCAGCGTTTGCTACTGTGATGCAAACTGTTTTATTGCATCCCAGCAGCACGACTGCAGTTTGCACCCACTCCTTGAGCTGTGCCTTATCATAATGCCTCCACAGGCAATCTTGATTTACAAGCTGCTGTTATGATCTCATGATGGACAACTTTCGTGCATAAAGTTTGGGAAATTATCACTCCGAGGCCAAAGCCAAGATTTGACGTCAACCTGCCAGGATACTGTTTTTTTTTAATTTTATATTTGAAAAGTTTGGACATGAAGCTTTGGACAACACGCGCATGCACTGGGGCTTTGATGTTCTACTCAAGCTAAGACTGAGAGATCCCTATGGGAAGGAAACATGCCAAGCTCAACAGAACCTGAATCAAAGACTTTGCATGATACTAGCCCTAAAACCACATATGACATTATTGTACTTGGCTGGAAACATGCAGAGTAAAGGAAGGGTTCAAAGACATTGCCATGCTAGCTTATTACAATCCTGTCAATGCATGACAGACCATGACAAAGAAATTTAGTTTAGAGAAAAACATTTTACAGCCATAGGAGAATACCTACAGGAAGATACTACTGGACTTTTTTTTTTAAATGAAAGTTAATTGCCTCTGGAAATACAACTGTTAGAATGGCTTAATTTCCTTATTTGATTACTGTTAGACATGATATTCTCTTTTGCAGATCCACTTTTGTTTAATTTTTGTGGCAAACGACACAAAATTTCACTCAAATGAAGTATTTTTTCTGACTTCAAGAAAGGAAAAGTTTGCTTCTTAATATTCACAAAGCATTCTGGTGTCTGCATGAAACGCACAGATGTTTCCTCTTCTTGGCCATGTGTCTAGATCGGTTGTGTGTGCAGACTAAGTGGGCTGGGAGGCCACAGGAGGGACGGCCGACTGTTTGCAATGGTCCATGGAGCATTTCTTGAGGCCAAGACCTTGTTCCCAAGACGTCAAAAACAGAGTCCGCCATGACCTTTACAAGAGCCTGGAAAATTGAGCATTCCAGATTTTAGTGCTGAGGCAGCAAGGGAGGAAAGTTTTTCTCCAGGATGTGACGTCCTTGCTGAAATCCAGTATATACAGTGGAAACCTCAGTGATCTAGTCTGTCCAGGTCAAACTGATCACCATCTGTGGATGATTGTTATAACCCCACTGCTTTGTTTGTCTTTAATTTTCAAGCAGACTAGTTTTTTCATTTGCATTTTTTTATTACAAGTAACGTCAGATTCACATTTTTTTTCCCCACACCAAGTTCTGTATATTACCTATATTATCCACATAAATGATTGATCACTGTAACGAAGATCACTACAAGCAGTTTCCACTGTTCTGAAATGCATTTCGCAATTGCCCCACCATCTGAAGAAAGTGAGGCAACCAAAAGGCTACCAACAAAAGACCCACACGAGTGTACTCCAACCTAACCCAACGTAATCCAGGCACTCTGTCTCCATGGTAAAAAGGATTATGTCATGACTCAAGCATCTCGAGGAAAATGCAGCCTGGGTAGGCTGTGACAAGTGACTGAGTGGATTTAATATTTGTGAGAGAACAAGCATGCGAGCCAAACGACTAGACAAATGAGGTGGGGAAGGGAGAGCTACCCTGTAGTACATTAGCCATGATGTCATTATTGTGCATCTTGGAGCCAGGGCAGGAAAAGCATCTGTTCTGATCCAAGAGCTGAGGACTTGCATCACATTTAGATGGCATCAGACTCTATATTTAAGTATGATTCTGCAGGAGGACAGGAAAGGACTCTGACATCTCTTCCAGGATAAATGTTACTTAACACAACCCCTTTTTATCATTACAAGCTATGTTCCTCTCTCCGTTTCTTCTTTCGGTAGCATTAATATTTATTTCCTCCATCCATGTTTCTCCTCTCAACTTTCTCTTCCCCTCTCTCCATACGGTGGGCCCACTGTTCAACTCCCAGGGCAGGCAGCTGGCTCTACATCAGAGACATCCGAGCACAAAAGGGAAACTCCGGATTGTCGTGGTGAGGGCAGCCACCCGTGGCAGTGCTCAGTGGGATTCCGGTTGTTTATGGTTGGCACTAATTACAGATAGTCAGACCCACCGAGCTCTAGTCTTGGTGCAACGAGAACACAGAATGGGTTTAGACAGAAAAACAGAGACTGACCATTAAAACTGTCTCCACTTGCAGCAAGCCAGATAAAACATGGAGTGATGTAAACTCAATAGGGAGGCTTAAGGACATCACTCAGGATCAAGCTCACGCTCCCTGGGGAAGCCTATTAACTTGTGCAGCAGCACAATGTTGCAGTTTTATTGCTGCCCTGAGGCGTGATGTAGTCAGCATATGGAGTTTGTATGTAGAATTGAATTCACACTGCAGGCCGTTCTGAAGAGCTAATCGTAAAGATAATCTCCCTCTTCAAAGCTCCATGTCTCACTTTACAATCACTATAGTGGCAGCAAAAGACTTGTTCTTTGAGATAAATGCGTTTCATTGAGCTTAAGAACTGATGTTTTGCAAAGAACCCCAGCTCAAGATGTCTTAGTCCTGTGAAAAACTCACTTGAGTGATTTTGAATCAGTAATGGAATTTAAGAAAGAAAAAAAAAAACTCAGCTATGTTTGAACTGCCCTTAGTAGCTTAGCAGAACTCCCATGAGTGGTGTCCCTACTAGGAATGTCAGTTTCCATAATTTTGGTTTCGATAGCCAAACACCAAGCGGTAACTATCCAGTTAATATGTAAGCAAAAATGTAAAATGATATGAAATACAGGAGGCGCCTCTTTGTTCCATGTCTCCACCAAACAAGTCAGCTTCCTGCTGAGATTGTCTAACGTAAGATACATACATGTAAACACTCATAGTTTCAACTCATAGTTTTGACTATTTATCTCATAATCATGACTTTTTGACTCTCAGTTTTGACTTTTTAACTCCCAATTTTGACGCTGAGTGATGTAAACTCAATAGAGAGTCTATAATTTTTTATCTAATAATTTTGACTTTTTTTTATTTCATAAAGGCTTTATCTTTAATCTATAACTTTTTAACTTATCATGCCAACTTTTCAACTTTAAATTCAAACTTTATCTCATAATTAAAAGAGTTTTTATTGCATAATTTTAACTTTTCATCTTCTAACTTTGACTTATTTGATCTCATGATTATTTTAATTGCCACAGATATATCTTTTTCTTTTACTGGCAGAAATAGGCTCCTATGAAGAGCAGAGTGCACTCTGAGCCAGAGAGCAGCTCATTCTGCCCCGGTTTGTAATCTCTCAGACTCTCCTTTCACTTTATCCAGGAGGTGGGAAGAAAGGCAAAGGGAAATTTTTGAACTTCTTCTGCAGTTCTTCATTCATGGTCAAACAGTTACCTTCACCGTACATTTACTGCCACTAAACAACATCGCTGTTAAACTTGAATCCTTCTGCAGATGGAGAGGCTCTGAATGAGGAGCAAACTGGCCTGCATCTCCCAATCAGCACTGATGAACTGATTTAGCTTTTAGCTCATCCTTCTCCTCAAAGAGTTTTTCAATGGATTTAGTCACAGTAGCTCTATGTACTCAGGCTCGAGATAATATTACCGAATGAAATTAATGTGGTACAGCATGGTGCTACCATTACTACAAAACTAAAGATAAGCATGAGACAGTTTACATTTGACACTTTCTGGAGGAAATGTTCCCACACAAAGCTTCTTTTTTTTTTATACTTTAGACCGCTAGCTAGTGAAGCTGTTAGCCAAGAGTGTGTGTATGCGTTATGTTGCAATTAACGTACAGAACAGCACGTGTAACCACTCAAAAATACAGTCAGTAGTTAAACATGGACATCCCTTGTTCCTACAGTGCAACAGATAATGGCATCAGCCAGTGGCAGAGGGATTCTGCTTCTTAGGAGCTGTCAGGCTTTAGGGGGGTTGTAATGTTCACTAAACACGCAGTTCTCATAAAAATACACTTTTAACAAGTGCATATGATTTTACTGTATATCCAACCTCAGGCTGGTGTTACATGTCATTCGCCCCCTCTGGGCTACTACTTTTATGCTCCCACATGTTTACAACACTTAGACAACATCTTGACAACTGAGGGTGTATAATTTCTATTCCCCACAAAGCTTTGACTGACAAGTTAATAGCCAATCACACACACACACAGGAGGTGGGCATGTATGTGAATTGTAGATAGCGCAGGAACATATGAAGAGACAGAGCACATGGGTTCAGTATGACAGCTAAAACCTGCGGATGAAAGGAAGTGGCTGTTGCAGATAGCTGCCTGTTTGTGCATCACGTGTCAACCGAGGAAATCCAGCAAACCGAACACAGTGTTGAGTAAAATCCAGCATGCAGTCCCTTTGAAATGTGGACTGCATAGGAATGCTGAATCCAAACAGAGCAGCCCACTGCCTTGCAATTAAACACTAAAGTATGTTTGACTTTGCTCTCTGCTTTGTGCCGGTTGGAAGCCCTCGTATTATACAGTGACAACTACCTGCCACTTTTATTTTGAATGAATGCCAGTCACTGCCTTCTGTAACTACCGGTTATGTTCTTGCAGAACGCTATGTTCTTGCACAGGGGGGGTGATGGATTTAATTAAAATATGAAAAGAAACTAAAATTCACCGAATGTTGAAACAACAGAGAACAAATTTAGGTTTTTGTTGTACAACAATGCACATTTACACGCACTGAGACACACAAGCGCTGACCTCATTTTATGTTTGGTATGTTTGCTCTATTATTAGTCTTTATGTCCTCTGCTGTTGTATAAAACGACTGTGACAAACATGTTTAATTAAAGCCCTTTATGAAGAAAGTCAGCCTGATTAATATGCATGTCCTCCTTTCTGTCATGCTTCCTACCAAGCCTAATTCTTGCTTATACAGTAAAAGTAAATTAACATGTCTTGCGTAACTAGCGGAGATGTAAAAGGGGACTCATGAGCGCGTGTGCAAAAGAGATAGCTTTTAATTAAAAGAAGGGGGCTGGTGGATGTAGGGTGAGTATGAGTTTTTATATATGTTGAGTGAGTGAATGAGTGAGTGACTGCAAAGTTCAAACTCCTTAAAAACAGTATACTAACTGAGGATGAATCATTATTGTCTTAATGTAAAGAAAAGCCTGTTATCCTGACAACAAAAGGCCATTGCTACAAAAATGCACACTCTGGAGTTGGAGATCTTGATTGCCTGTCTCAATGCCTGCAAAACTTCATGAATATATTGCTCAATTTATTTGTTACAAACATCTACAAGACTATCACTGACGACTCATAAACAGCCACTTACTCATTCTGTGAAGTCTCGGCATTAATTTAAACTCTAATTAACGTGAAACGGGCGAACAATAACACAAGTTACAGGCTGGAATAGAAATTACACAGTTAAGAGTCTAAAAATCAGCCCACAATAACTCTAAGTAAGAAGAACGGCCTCTTTAAGTGCTTTGGAACATCTTGAATCACTATTTTTTACGCTTTACAAAAACCGAACCTACTTCACATTTTCAATGGCACATTAAACAGAAATGATAACACGAGCGGGGGCCTTTCATAGTGCAAGAAATGGTATCATCTTCCCTATTTCAGTCCTCTCTTGAGTGCTTTTCCCACCGCACCTTGGTTTTTCTGACGCTAAGAGAAACAAACATAGAAAGGGTTTCCTCTGATCTTCGCTGAGTCCCCATCACGTGTTGGTGCAGGTGTTCTACTCCAGCACTCGCCCAGAGGGAAGACGATGTGCTGGCACGAGGGAGAAATATGCATGCCAGGATAAATACGTGTGTGTGTATATATACTCTACATTTGCATCTTTTCTTCTTCAGCAATGAAAACAAACACGCTTTCAGCATCTCGACTAGAACTCCTCCTTAATGTGCATTAACGGTGCCAGAGGGGAGAAACCAATCCTTATGTTTGAACATCAAATTTTCACTTTGATCTTGCAATATGCTGTCCCAGTACTGAGTCCAGACATATAAAATTAACTGAATACTGGCGCTTGTAGTGCTGTGGTCTAGTTTGCCAGCCTCTTGCTCATTGGCTAGTTTGTGCACAGCCACTGTTCCTGTCAGTCAACAGTCCTCTGGATCATAGCGCTTCCAACTCCTCCTCCTTCTCCTCCTCTTCTTCTTCTTCCTCCCAAGGCCCAGATCTGGCTGAATGCCAATATCTGGGCAGGACACCCGTCTGCCACCACAATGGCACACTCACGCACAAGTTTCACGAAGCAAGCAGCCAATTCAAACAATAAATCCACAAACTTGGTCTTAACGTCCCAGTAAGCGCTGCATGCTGTCTTCCACGCCATTCTCAGACAGACGCGTCACACTTGTCTCATCCCCTGCGAACGACCAGCCAGGAGCCCCCCCCCCTCCCGCCAGCCTGATATAGCTGTGGTATGGGCACGGGTGTGGGCCAGGATCCGGAGGAATGGGAGTGTTTGTTTTCCTGCCATTTCGATCTTCATGTGATCCAGATCATTTCACACAACGAACAACAAGCACTTACAAAACAACTGGGGGGAGCCGCTGTTGCAGAGATTCGGCATGCACTGATATTGCTAATGAGATCACAGCGTGGATGGACTGCGTGTGTGTGTGTGTGCGTGAGACAGTGACTAACAGGAGGGTGTAGAGTTGAACAGATAATTTGAGATGTGCCCTCACTCAGCTGGGTGACTTGAAAATAGGGTGAGTCTGCAAATTTAATTTGAGCAGCGCCAACAGGATTATTGGCGGAAAAGAGTCTCGCTGTGTCAGGCAAGGTCAGCCAGCGGATGTTTGTTTACAAGTCATGAGGTGGTGAATCCTGGGATGCATTTTCACCGAGAATGTTGCATAATGGCTTAACCACGTTGGAATGCTAAGTGACAAATGCTGTGAGGTATGATTTTCTTCCATTTGTCAGAAAATTTATTGTTGTGGCTGCACAGCCTCGACTTTGTCCTCAGTCAATACAAATAAAATTTTCTCTCATTATCCAAATAGAATCAAGGATGCATCGTTTCAATTTGAATCATTCATGGTCAAAGCCTGGCTGTTATATTGAGCTTGACACTGCAGTGTTTCCCCACAGAGGGACAGTTTACCTGTGGAGGTATTACATGATAAATATTTATTTAGAGCTGAAACTATTAATCAATCATTAAATCAGCCGCCAACTATTTTGACAATCAATTCATCGGTTTGATTAATTTTTTTTTCTTAAATGTGAATATTTTCCTCTCTGACAGTAAACTGAGTATCTTTGGGTTGTGGACAAAATGAGACATTTGAGGATGTTATTATGTTCTTTGGGAAACACTGATCAACATTTTTCACCATTTCCTGACATTTTATAGGCAAAAAACAATTAATCAAGAAAATAATCAACCGATTAATCGACATTGACAATAATCGTTAGTTGCAACCCTATGTTTATTATGAATTAATTATTATTTTGATTATTTGATAATTATCTTATTTTTTGTAGGCTATTTCTTATTTCACAATTTTTATTTTACTTCACCTTATTTCACTACTCTAACCTGCTCACCTTGCTTTTCCCTTCTCACACAGACGCCTCTGGTCTCTTGCTGCACACAAACTCCCACCTCCCTCTGTTTTTCTCCCAGTATGTGTCTGATCAGTCGACTTTTTTTCATCAGCAGTTTGTTTTGTTAGGTCGCCCAAAAACACAACTGGCGTTTTTTGGATTTTTTTCAATTCCATTTTCACAGCAGCAGCTGAGCTGCGAGGAGGAGGCTTGCTGTTATTAATGTCGCCAATTAAGACAATATAAACCACTGTGGTGCCAAATGACATCGACACCAACCGGGGGTGCTTTATACAAGTTTTTACAGAACAGCTGCTTGGCTGTTGATGGCACATACATTTAATAGGAGACTCTCTCTGTGTGTTCCTGTGCACAGCAGAGCGTGACTGTCACACAGACCGCAGCAGCACAGCAAACAGGTGAGAAAGTGGAGATCATCTGCCAGTCGTACTTAATCAATCATGGATGGTACTGTTCTCTCAATGGACAAAAAAGTCAAACTAAAAATGACAATGACATGCTGATAACATTGTGCATCCCTATTCTGTGCTGCGAAGCTTCTGCTCATCATGATCATTGCACTTTATCACAGTCAATGAAACAACACACCTACTCAACAATAGTCTCCTGCTCAGTAAAGACACAAGGTAAACCTCGCCATCAACGTCTTATATCACAAACTTAATAAGGGAAAGTAAAAATAATTTAATTAAAGCATGATACAGCCTGATCATGTACGATACATCCATCTAGTGCTGCAATCGTGGCGATCAACAGGTAGATATCTATGGTGGACAGTAGAGATGCACCGATTCCGAATTTTCTTGACCGATTCCGATTTCTGATTTCTTTAAGGGTCTGACCTGCCAATTGCGATTTTTCAGTTTTTCTAAGAAATGTAATTGACAGCATTCACAAACATTTTTGCAACTTTTCTTGTAAAACTAAATTGGATGTTCATAATAAAACACTGACTATTAAAGAACATATTTTTTCTCAAAAAGTGCTCCAGATTACAGCCAGGCCTTATTATAAAACTAAATTAAAATTATGTACTAGAGGAAACGCGATCTTGCGAGATTTCGCGGGACGCAATTTCACGTGATCTTGTGTAGAAGCCGATGTAAACAAACCGGAGACTGACGCGACTGTCTGTCTTCTCTTTATCCTGTTCTTGGAGTCTGTCGCTAACACTGACTTCATGCGAGCATGTGTCTGAGTGTGTGCTGCTATGATCAGCGCTGTGGTGGGTGTGACATTACGGCCAGTGTGTGCTGCGCGTATGACGCAACCATCGTGCAGAGTATGTGTGCGAATATGACGGGCACAGAATCGGATATGCACTGGTCAGGGCCGGTCACGCTGAAAACCGGCCGGTTCTGGTCTCTGGCTGGTCAATCGGTGCATCCCTAGCGGACAGTCATTAAACCTTGTGTCACGATTATCCAGCTTTATCATCTTATCATGATACTGATACAAATTCTCATGGAGAGTGAGATATTTGCCATTATGTCTATCCTATGACTCTTGGTGACCCAATTACTGCATTGTCTAAATGCAAAAGAAGGATTAATATTTCTGACAATGTTTTGATAGTGCCAACACAGGCCTACAGAAGTAGAAATTGGATTCATATTTCATTACATTTTGTTTGATGGTCTATGCAGTGCAGCATGGTAATAAAACTCTGATTAGATTATGTGGCTGCATATATTCCTGTCAGCTACGACAGTTCAAGACAGCACTTAACACGACATTCCCAATAGCTGGAATCAGCCAAAGCCAAGACACAGAGGTATTAAACTCGTCCCTGTCCATCACTGAATTAGGACAAGATTAGAAACTGCCATAAAAAAAAGACAAGGGGTTTTATTGTAAGAACAAGAGATAAGAAGCAAAGCATTTCTAAATTTCACATTCGGACGGAAAGAAGTGAGTCACGATGACCTAGTTTAGCATTCAGAACAGTGGATGAAGGTTTTATACATTTGCAGTGTCAGGAAGAGCCATTAATAAGTGTGGATTTGCAGAGAGGCACCACACCCGCCACCTCCATCCATCTCATCTGTAATTTATGAGACTTCTATATTCCACTGAGCTTTGTCAGGATGCAAATTAAGAACCATATTAAACATTTAGACCATATAGAATAAATCTGCACAACTAAAGGAAGCTAAAAAAAATTAAATATTACCTTCTACGGCAAAGCTGTGCAGCTGATTATTGTTCTGGTATCCAACAAACAGACAAACCCATAAAAAACCCACCTCCATCAGCAGACCATGCTTCATCCTGAAGAGCTTCAGATTAATGTACGAGATAGTATTGAGGCATGCAAGTGGCCCCCATCCAGGCCCTGTAATCTCCAACAGCAGGCAGAGCTCAGGTTCACCATGGTAAACAAGTCCAACAGCAGCAAGGTATGTCTGACAGACTCCGGCACAACACGTAGCGTGTTATTTTAAGATGCAGGCTGAGTCCAGGAGTGTTAGTGAGGTCAAAACTTGGCCAAAAGCAACTACAACCCCTCTGTGCTCTCAACACATTTGAATAAGCCAGAATTGTTTTGGCCTCGCCATAGCCACAACCAATCACAGAGGCCTTGTCCTAACTCAAACAAATACTTGTGTAGATAGATCACCACAGATCCCATGAGGGAGGACTATCCTTCCATATATGGAGCTCAATACAGTATCGAGGCTGTTAAAAGTTCATGGAACCTTTTTTTTTTTTGTTTAATTTACTCCACTTGAAAATCTAATCCAAAATTCAACATGGAAACAATGGAATCAGCGACAATTGAAACCTTAGTGACAATAAAAGTGTACCTAAGATTGTAGAGAGAAAAGCATTTTCTCTCCTGACAGGCTTTGTCAGGGGAGGTTTTGTTTCCTTGTTTGGTGACATCTGTTCAGGGTTTTTCCCTGCCTAGCTAACTCAAAGGCTCCCTGCCTTTGTATTTTTTTTTTCTTTTTCTTTTTGGCCATGGCTTTTAATGAAAATTCTAACAAAAGCGCGGGTCTACAGACTTTTTCACACTAAAACTATTGTGCCTTTTATCAGCAACTGCTTTGATGCACATGCATGTTATTCAATTTCTGCAAGATTAAGGTAATCGTGATGTGTTTCGTAGTGAAAGTTAAGTTAGGTTACATTTCAAAAGTAAATGTGACTGTACATCGTACCTCAGTCACCACTTTTTGAGCGCTGGGTACATGACAGATCATTTAGTAACACATATGCACGTCAGCGCAGATTTTTCCTTGATTAACAGGTCAAAAGCTGTTCAAACTGCCGTGCTTGTATCCTTCTCCGTGTAGGCCTACTTTATGAGTTCATTAAGTCCATTAAAAAAGTGTGTACCAGTGATCGATCCCACAGGATACATTTTTTATTGGATGTTAGTGCTTCTTCTATTTTCTAAAAAAAATATTTTATGGAAAATTCATGATTTTGTTCTTTTTTCTCTCCAGTTTCTTGGTCTGCCCTCAAGTCACTATGCAAAATTGATCTTTTTTCAATTGAAGTAACAGTTCACCTCAAAATCAAAAAATGCATATTTTTCCACTGGCCTGTAGTGTTATTTATCCATCTCGATTTTTTTTGGTGTGACTGTAGAGATTACTGCCCTCTCTCCATCATAATGAGACCAAATGGCACTCGGCTTGTGGCGCTCAAAGCACCAACAATACATTTGAAAAATTACCAGTGTCTCCTTCCAAAAATTATGACCCTTTTATTGAAGATGATCCACAGATATTGTTGTGAGCAGCTTCATGCAGGAACTACTTTCTTTCCAGTTGAAAGAAAGTAGTTCCAGGCAGATTCTACTGCAGAAAGAAAGCAGTTCCTACATGAAACTGCTCACAACAAGGTCTGTGGATTTTCTTACCATTTAGTCCCATTATACTGGAGAGAAATCTCTATGACCAAGATCTACAAATCTCAGCACAACAGGTAGTTGTGTAATACATATGTATTTTTGATTTTGGGGTGAACTGTCCCTTGAAGTGCAGGGCGCTCTAAAGGTCCAAGCCCAAACTGAGTACAGCCGAACATGCCACACATGTTCTCCAGTCTTTACCACCTCTGTCACATCCAGAGAAACCCTGCTGTCAGGTGTAACAGTCAGTCAGGATGTTTAATAGTCAGACTATCAGTCAAAGTAAATCCCTGAGAGCAGTGGCCGCAGGGCCAGACTGGTTCAGACACTCTCAGAGATCAAAAGCCTAACTGCAGAAACACTATTGATGCAGGGGATATTTTTCACCTGTTCTACAGACGCATGATGACAGTGTTGAAAATGTGTGTGGGTGGGTTCAAATGCATGTGACTGCATGTCACTGTACTGTATTTGCAGCGTCAACAGTGAATTCTATTTGTCTTTCATCATTATTTGCTTTATCCCGTATCCATCCAGATCCAGATTTAATCACCAGAAATGCAGAACTGTGGGACAGAGCCTGAAGGCATTTCACTTCTAAATGAAATTGGAAACCAGATTCATCCAGGGATTTTGATCTCCCACCACATATTGTTAGGTCTTTATTGGCCATCTCTCGTTCCAGCCTCAGGCTGTAAGCTCTGTTAGTTCTCAGACTGGGGGAGGTATTAGCAGCTAGGATTGCAAAAATCTGAGAGAGAACATTTTATTCAGGCAGAAATTCTACATTTCATGGTAATAAAGAAAGCACGCATTGATCTCATGAGAATTCAGTGTTTGAGAGTTAAGAATAGCAAAGTTACTTCAAAGACAAGAGCATTAATTGGTCGAAAGATTAGGCCACGTTACCAAAATGGATTAATTACTACATGACACATTCCTTGTTGTTGGTTTGAGAATTTTGAGATCAAGTATCCACGAGTCTATGACAGAAATTGGCTAGAGAGCTTAATTTGATGCATTTTAGCCACCATGCTGTCACACAAGAGCTGATGTTTTAGTGCCAAGTTGAGTTTGCACTCTTAGTGGGAAAATGCTGGCTAACTTTTGCAAACTAAGTTTCCTAACTTATTAGTAACCATTAGCCATGCCAACACTCTATGGCAGCTATTTTCACATTTCTCTACAGTCCTCTCATAAGGATGAGCATTTAATTAAAGATTTGTCATGATAATGTGACAAAAAGTGGTTGAGCTGTAAGTATGTATGAGCAGGAGTGTTTAACAATGATGGTAACCCTGCCATGATCTGTCAGACTGACATCAACAGATTTGATTGGCTCAGACTCCCCAAACAATGAAACTGCAAGGAACTGTTTTTGTACTTTTTGTTCTTCAGCAAAACTGTATAGAAATATTTGACAGCTTTGATATAAAATTATGCAAATTCTCCACTGATGCCCTCTCTAAGTATAAACTACTCTTCAATTATGTTTTCAGAGAAGCCCTTGGAAGCTATTGAGTCATGTTGAGGGGCTACACTGGGCTGCCGAGATGATGGAATTTCCCCTGAGGTTATTTAAGTCGGGTAAACAGTGCGGCAATAATAGCACCATTCTTTTATTTCTTTTTGCATATTTCTCCATTTATAATAGATGAATGGTTCAGTAATACTCAGTGTCATATTATCTCTGAATCTTACCTCACTGCCCAGCAGGAAAATTTATGGTCTGAACACTCTGAAGCCAATTTGACATAGTGGCCAAACCATGTAATGACAACGTCACATGATGCTCCATGGCCCAAAAAGACTTACACTGTGGAAAAGACAGCTGTAAAACAGGAGTTCTTTTTTTTTTTTATTGTCACAACCAGTGCGAAATGACTGAGAATTCAAGCCATTCAGACCAATAACATTTGGAAAGTTCAGAAGAGCTGCACCACTACATCATTTTATCCCATTCAAGTTAGCAGAGGCTAAACCAGAAGTTAGCTGCTTGGCTGAAGGAAGTCTCTACTGTGTTTGTTCCATGAGCCGCACAATATGGAAGCTCCGACAGCGAAGTTTGCTTCACGCGCCACTGAGCAGCAGTCATAGTAATGATTGGGGGCCCGCCTCCAACAGTGTATCCGGTTCTCTATAATACAACCATTTCCTTTTCATACTTGGCTATATTGTTACCTGCAGGGCATGTACATCAAGATCACTTGCATACAGCAGAAACACCCACACATAATGCACACCCCAGCAACAAGGGTCACCGAGCAGAACCTGTTGGCATCCATATAACAAAAGCTAACGCAGCAGCTGAGTGTACTCCACTGTGCTGTAATACTCCCTCAACGTAGGCAGAGCTGATCATAACAGTGATGCTATTCCCACAGCTGGGGACAACACACACACACACGCACACACTCAGGAGCTCTGTTTCAGTCTTGAGAAGCTGCATATTTCATTCACTGACAAACTCAACCCCACACTGTGCATTCACAATGCTGTCGCTGCTCATTTACTGCCAGGATGACAACTTCCCTGCTCACCTTTTCCTCCACTCAGCGGGCATTCACTGTCACTCTCTGCCACCGCAGACAGTAATTAATCCGCCACTCGCCCACTTTTACGCTTGCTTAACTTACACACAAGGCGATGAAACACTACTCTGACCAGTCAATAGTCTGCAGTGTTTGTTAGCTCACCTTTATCATCAGGACTGAATCCAAAAAAATCCTAAACAGAGTATTTTCCTTCTTTTTTAGTAATCAGTCCTGGAACTGAATTCCTCAGACACCATGTTTGTCTGCTCAGAGACTGGTGGCATGCGCTGCACATTACAATACAGCATCTCCCTATAAGTTCAATAGAAAGAGAAGCGTCTGTATTTATGATGGTATTGAAAACAACACTGACTCAGGCTGTGGGAGTACCCACATTTAGCTGCACAACATGCTAATGCCGAGTTCAACAGGTTAACTAAAACAACATTAAAACATGGCAAAACTTCTGAGCTTCTGAGTTTGAAGTTGCATCACACACAGCTTCAGCTTGAACTGTTACTGGTTCGTATTGCATGCAGAGCTTCTGGAAGCATTGATTCATTCATTTAACGTGCACTGAAGTATAGAACGAGAAGCTTGGCCTCATGAAAAAAAAAAAGAAAACCCATGCACACTGTGGTTGTAGCGGTTGCCTGTCCCCCACTGCGGTTGGCTCGTCAATCGCGCGACATTTCAAAATTGCAGTTATTGCGACAGCCCTTGGGTTACAGCCACAACATGACTTATGATTCACAGTCTGCTGCGCTGTTAGTAAGTGGGAGCCTGAGAAATAACAGAACATATCAAGCTTGGAATGCGACACAGCTGGAACGGACCCGTGAAGGAATCTCCAAATGAAGCTTTTGGTTTCAGGGTCAGAGAGTGTACTTGAGGCCAGAGTGCACATAAAGTGTGCGAACAACTGTGTGCAAAGAACACAAATTCGTTAAGGCTCTAATCATTAATACTGTTATGAGAGAAGTCTGAGTGAGCTGACTTTGCTTAATGGCCAAGAGCCACATTTTTCCTTCAGAAATACTCAAACTAAGCTCATCTAAAGTGGTGTTGAGGATGGTCTCCGAGTCTGAGTGAAATCCTAGAAGGGTTTGAAACAGAGGTGCACCATCAGGTCATTCAACATAAAAAAAAAAAAAAAGTATTTGTTCTACATGCTGTCACATTATTATCCGTTGGGCTTTCCACTGATGGCCAAAAGCAACAGTTAATGTAATGTCTGACATGACCCACATCATTCAGCTATTAAAGAGACATTAATGAGACAACGCAGTGCTTTTTACAAGCAGGGAGACAGGTGAGAGGTCTGGAAGACGTCAACAATGAAAGGGTCTTACATCACCACTGGCTCTAGCTCGCCCTTTGTTTTATGGACCCCACAGGACGACGATGATGGTAGGAGTAGTCTATCCCACACCCACCATTCAGTTCAAAAGGAGAATATGTGACACCATTAAATCACAGCTTTAGCCCATTAAGTCAGTTTGGGGTATGCTGAATAGCTGAACTCTGTCTGGCCCGCGAGGAGGGGAGACACTTTTAAATCACAAGCTTTGGTGAAAGGACAAAGTTTGACAAGGGGTGAGCAGCAGCACACAGCTTTTAACCACAGTTAAGTCATTAAGGTCATCATCTAAGCTAATAACCCTCATATGTATGCACAGCAAAACTGCTGTGGCAGAGCGGCTTATAAAAATGCAGTCAAACTTAATGGAAAAACTGCATTAATTATTTGTTTTCAGACTGCACCTATCGTAAATAGCTTGTCTAAGGGCTGGATATGAGCATTCTCCCCCACAAGCTGCTGTGCCTTTTGATTAATTCAACAGTTTTTATATGCACAAATACAACATTATTACCTCAACTCATCTAATAGCTCATTAGACTTGCATTCTCAAGGTCAACACCTCAGCTAATAGCTTATCAGCAAAGCTACACAGCCTTGAGTTTCCCAGATAATCAAAAATGTTTACATAGTCAACATTCCTCAAAAGGTCAAACAGAAATTCATCACTGCTCTTGAAACAATGAATAAATGGCATGGTGACATAGAAAAACAAAGCCGAAGCAGTAAAGATTAGAGGCATTAATCTGTGCAAATCATCATCTTCTGGCGATTAAGTTGATCAATATTTTATTTCTACTTTATTAGATCACATACAAGCAAATACAAAAAAATAAGCCAGAACTCCTGGTAGTAAAATATAAATATTTAATGACAATACTGCAGATCTAATTTTGCTGGTCATGTGGAGACATGCATACTAAAGCAACAAATCTATTAAAGCTTTTAGCCCACTGTACTGCTTTAATGCACATATGAACACTTTTATGTGTATTAACACACAAATGGTCACACAGACCCACAAACAAACAAACATGAGCGCAGCACACACAAGGTTGCTGTTGAGACACTGGTGATTGTATCTCTCTCACAGATCAAACTGACAGGAGTAGATGCCTTCTGGCTTGATATACGGCCACAGCGCGATCTGCTCCTTCATCATCCACCACCTTGCAACAAGTCACAGATTGAAGACAGATTCGAAAATGACTCATAACACTGATGACACTCGGTCAGGCTGGCATAACACTGATGCCTTGTCACCTGCAACAAGTTTGAAATCAAGTAAAGAACTGAAAATGTCTGGTAAGACTGCATAGTTCCTCGGTTGATAAAAGCAAAATAGAAGTATTTGATTCCATGTAGGGCTCTCTGAACTGCTCAATCAGTATTTTTATTGAAGTACTTGACTTAAAACTTATCTTATCACTGGCGAAATATGCAAGATGATCACTGGCGATGTATTTCTGCATCAGTGTGGCGCAAGGCAAATAACTGAAACGAATTACAGACCATCTGTAATGTTAATTTTAGCCATATCTGACTCATACGTGGCTGATAAAGTGAACAGAAAGTACAAAACGACTGAATAACAGTGTTAGATGACACGTGGTGTAAAGTTAACAGCAGCGGTGTAGAGATCACTTTTAACATGGAGGCGATGAAGTTGGTTGAGGATCGTGCTTGGGTGCTGACAGAAAGTAAACGGGACAATGCTGGTGTTTTGCCGCTGCAGCAGCAGGAGGAGGACAGATCTTTTGGTGCTTCACCTTCAGCACTCATGTAGAGCACTTGTTCTGCTGTGATAAGACATGTCCAGTTTGTGGAGCTTAGCCATACTGATGCCTCTCTGTCTAAAATACTCCCACACTTTAGGTGATTCCAATGGGGCTTGCTCTCTGCAGCTTGTTCTCCGGGTGAATCTGTGCTCTGCAGGCACAGCAGTTCATAGCCACGAGTCAACGCACATTATGCAAATCAACATGTTTCCATAATCGATGGCGCAGATTACATTCATGACTCACCCCAGCCCTGATTTCATGAAGAACTGCAGACATGTTCAATTAAAGAATAAAGTTTCTAGTTCATAAAAACAGGCTTTCAACACAATAAGCTCTGTTCTTTAATCTACTCAACTTGTTGTGGAGCTGAATAATGTTTCACCATTCATCTAGGTGACTTGAGTCCAGAGGATTACTTTAATTTGTTCTGACATCTTCACACCTGGATGACTCAGATGACACCACACTGACTTTTAGTAGGTGCAATGTTATTGCCTTATAGCTGCAAAATGCACTCGGTATAAGCCACGACCGGGAGCTGCCAACACGAATTATATCAGGACCGGAGACCCAAAACAAAACGCAACACGGCTGCGGCTCTGCTTTGATTGCAAACAGGGCTGAAGTTTTTACACATGGCTTCCAGCCCAAACTGCACTTTATCAGGCTCCACTGACCTTCTAAAACCTGGAGTGTTTTGTTTAGCGGGGCGACTACATGGCCAAAACTGTGATGGTGTATAAGGGGAACAATGTTGTTTGTCACAAAGAGTGTGACATTTGGAAAGTGTGAAGTGAGACTGAACTTTGTGCACTCGAAGACCTTAATGTGGAGATGTAAAGTTATGCTGAACTTTAGACTCCAGTCCTAATTACCAATCTCATTAAATATGTACTCAACAAAAATATAAATGCAACATTTATTTTTGCTGAGGTAAAATACGTAAGGTGTATTTCTCACACAAATTTATTAAAAACTGTTAGTGAGCGCTTCTCTTTTGCCAAGATAATCCACCCACCTGGCAGGTTGGGCATAAAGAGGTGCTAATTAAACAGCATGATTATTGCACAGCTGTGTCTTGGACTGGTCACAAAAAAGGACACTCTAAAATGTCCAGTTTTATTTGGAAAAAATAAGAAACAGTGGCTACCTTACACAGGGCTACAGGGCTAATTTTTTTCTCCAGGAGGGCAAAGTCATGACTTTGCTTCTGATTAGCTAGTACTTGTCGCCTTTGTTGATTGGGTTGGTTAGGTTTCAGCACAAGTATGGATTGGTTAGGGGGCCAAAAACAGGCCAATCAGAGGCAGAGTAGCGCAGGTCATGGCGTTGCCCTCCTAAGAAACTAAATTGTTTCTGTAGTCGTGTGAAATAGCCAAATACGACTATTGTGTGCAGAGAAAAAGTCTTAGATTTTTTACTTCAGCTCATGAAAAATGAGAGCAAAAATAACAGTGTTGCGTTCATATTTTTGTTGTGTACACATAACAATCCGATCATTAAACAAGGCCAGCATTTTCAGCCAGCTGACGACAGGTGTTGGCCGCGGTTTGGGTCAGAGTGCAGACTAAGCAGCCCTGGAGTGACATGGGACTGTTCAAAGACACTTCAGGAAAAGGAGATGCATGTATCTGGACTGAGAGGCAGTATTTCCAAAGGCATCACACAGGAAAGTGTTATGACAGTCCGCAAATCACATTTGTATGCTGAGCTCATAGGCTTGAGTCACAGATTTGTAATAAAACAAAAAAAAAACATACATGTCATTGGATAAATACACCCCATTTCAAAACTACAGTAATAAGATTGGTATGTGCTATGAGTAAGACTACTGTCCCTCTGTGAGTGCGAGTGTGCATGTGTGTTTGCTCTTTAACCTCTGGGTCACACCTGTTACCTAGCTCAAGCCCCGGCTCAGGGCAAAGAGGGGGGGAGAGGTCAAAGGTCACGGTGTCACATGACACTTCCTTCACAGATCTGTTTCAGAGCCCACACATACACACGCACACTGTCAACCAAAAAAATTACCTCTTGTTTATGTCAGTAAATTTTCTCCAAAACAAATGTTTGTGACAATCATTTTGGCTAACAAGCACGTTTGGAATGGTTTCTGATAAGCACACGCTGGCTTTAATCCCAGGTTATAAATATCTCAGTTGGCTCTGCAGTGTAATAATAAAAACATTATACAGAAATCAAGTTATGACAGCACTGGGAGTAGGGCTGGAGCTAATGATTATTTTTATTGACAATTAATCTGTCGATTATCCTCTCAATTTATCGATTTGTTGGTCTTTGAAATTTAGGAAAATCGTGAAAAATGTTGGTTTTTCCCAGAACCCAAGGCGATGTCCTCCACAACATAAATATATTCACTTTACTGTCATGAAGGAGCAAAGAAACCAGAAAATATTCACATTTAAGAAGCTGGAAATAGACCATTTGGCCTTTTTTATTTAAAAATTACTCAAACCGGTTATTTGATAATCAAAATAGTTGGTGACTAATTTAATAGTTGATAACTAATCATTTAATTGTTGCATCTCGCTATGAAGCGAGGAAACAGACATACATTTTGGAGTTCTGAATGTTCCCTTATTTCTGGAACACATTTATTACTTTTCCTACAAATCACACTTAAAAACATTTGTAAGTCAGGCAAAGTTTTGTGCAATTTAATGAAGAATGACTGTGCATAATTCCACATCTTTAAAGTGGACTAAAGTGGACATGCAAACATAATTTAATAGTTTCATCCCAAAATAATATTATTCCTCAGGAAAGAAACAATTCTACTTGAAAATCTGAGTTGAAATATAGAGAAGCATGAATGCGGTGTGCACAAATATCTTAAAATGGCTAATTATATATTTAAACTAACCAATAATATGTCGGTGCAAAAATTATAACTGAATATGTTCAATGTTTTCAAAAGAATTTGATATGTAATAATGATGTTTTCATGCAGAACCAGCTCAGTCAGATAATTAGTGTACTGGAACATTTGTTTTTTGTTGTACAGAGGCAACCAAGCAAAGAGTTTCTGCTTTATCATTCTTAATTCAAAGATTAGAGTATGTTTTATCGACAACTTGCACCTACATCCGCTTCCTAAACATGTGTGGCTATCTTTCTGATAACCAAACACTGATTAGCCTCGTTTCAGGTGAAAAATCGGGGTCAGTGATCTTTCTGGCAAACAGAAACCACTTTCATCACGACTCACAATGGGAAGGGGACAGATTTTTAACGTCTCACTGCACTGCCATTTCACGATACGCCTCGAGGCCAGCGAGTCACCAGTGACATTCCTTTACAGCACAAAAAGAGCCTATTGTAACGGGAAAAAGGTAATTTATGTCACATTCATGCCATCTCTTTTAACATGCTGCTGTAATAGCACAGATCAATACCCCAGCCGTAGGTCTGTGATGGGCAAACAGAAAGGTGAAAGGCAAATAAAATACTTGTCACTGTTGAGCAGCTGCCATGAAATAGGAAATGTCACGAAATGCTCAGATCATTTAAGCGCATATCCTACAACTGTCAGACTTTATCAATCAAAGACACTGAGTTACAAAACCTCTTGGAGCCGTGTGAAATAGAAAGATCGAGATCAGATCGCTACAAAACACTATCATCCTGTTGCTCCCCGCAAAGAATGTCAGGTATGTTCTCGATTCAGAAAAGTAGGAAACAATCCAACAAATATTTGTCCTGCATACTTTGGGGACAGACATCCGCAGGGCACTTATCAGAAGGCGAATCTGAAATCTTGGCTAATCCTCCTCTCCGTCCTGCTTTAAACAGGTGAAGAAGTAACAATGTCAAGACGCCTTTGTTGACACTGTCAACTCACGAGCGGTAATCAAAACAGGAGCAAGGAGCAAGTGAAAACAAGAACTGACAGTCCCACATGAATGCACAAAGAACAAACATCTCATTTATCAAGAGGAGCCCAGTGTCTGTTTTGAATGGGCCGAGGTTTTAGAGCGCTGATGTGCTTCAGCTTTCACTGGCCTGAACTTGTGACACTGAAACTGAAGAATGTTTCACTTTCACAAACACATTCTTCACATAAACAGAAGGATTCAATACCTACCTATTGCACAAGATTAAAATATGTTGTGGATTTCAGCAGAAATGTGAATAATATTCGACTGATATTGGATTCTGGAGTGTGATACCGATGTTTTCCCCTAAAGCTGACGATATTTTGTATCTTTCAGCCCACATGCTCGTGTCCAGACACCGACACTGAGAGTCCACCTTGGATAGGGGTCTGACCCAGACATGTGACTTTGTAGAAAAAATCAGTTGGCTGATATGTACAACACATGTTGTGTCCTCCACTGCTCATTAACAAACTCTTATACCTAGAACTGAAATAGCTGGTCAATTAACTGACTGATTTGATTCATAATTTCCATAACTATAATAATAATATTGTTTTTTAAAGAAAATGCCAAATATTCACTATTTCCAGCATTTCAAATGTATGAATTTACAACTTTTCTTTGAGAGAGGCCAACCTGTGGCTCCAGAGATGCCTTCAGTGGCTCCCCGAAGCTCTGACAAAAAATTTGTTTTTGTTTTTTTTAAATTTTAATTATCATTGTTGTAAGCCTTAAGTCTTCTTGCATTCTCCAACTGTAAAAATGTGTAGCCTATACACCATTTTTAAAATTTATTTTAATATTTCATCAAGGCTCAGTGCCTCTTCCTCTGAATCTTGCTGTCTTTGCTGGTCTTGAGTCTCCCTAGACTATCGATGGATGCCAAATGCAAAAAAATTATCTGAGGAGAGCAGAGCAGAGTTTAATAGCTGCCGCTCCAGACAGATTGTTGTTGTTTTTTTTCTTTTTTGGGGGGCCAAAAAGGACTCTTTTGAGAGAAAAAGCTG
Source organism: Lutjanus campechanus (assembly GCA_027495735.1). NCBI lineage: Eukaryota > Metazoa > Chordata > Actinopteri > Lutjaniformes > Lutjanidae > Lutjanus > Lutjanus campechanus. Next base: position 9,175 of record JAJHUR010117327.1, on the reverse strand, counting down.
CAGACCCCTGAGACAGGTTATATGATGGTAAACGGAATGTCTTTAGGTTTTGCACAGAACAAGATTTTTGAAGCCGTCGCTGAGAAACTGTGATGTTTTGATGCTCAAATATTGGATTTTTGACAATATCCAATATGCTGATGTTTTTTAACTCACTGTGGACAATTGCCGATGCCAATAATAATATATGCACATCTTTTTTCCACCTAATTGCAGAGAACATCACGTCTCTTTTGAAAAAGAATTAACTTATTATCATGCGTTTTCTTACAGCGATGGCCCACTGCAGGGCTGCAACTAACGATTATTTTCATTGTCGATTAATCTGTTGCTTATTTTCTCTGATTAATCAGTTAGAAAATGGTGAAAAATGTCTTATTTTGCCCACAAGACATAAATATTCAGTTTACTGTCATAACGTAAAGAAACCAGAAGAGAATTTCGACTTTTCTTTCTTAAAGAAAAGTCTTTTTCACTGGGCAAAAAAGGAAAAGTACCGCTGACGTGCGTTTTTCTGCTGGTGCCTATTTCGCTTTGCTCTTCACAAATTTCGGAATGACCGAGATGACAGGTTTTCAGATGGACAGTTAAATTTGTAAGTTTAAAGAATGTGATCTGGCTCGTCTTCGCATGACTGACGCTGACAGCAACTCTGCATCATTTTCATACCTCGTAACATGCACATAAAGTCTTATCAGCCTGTTACAGTGGCAGGGGTATTTATTTTGGGCTGGTATCGAGGTATCACTGGATACCAATGATGTTCCAGTATCATTGTGCATGTTTCAATCCTGTTCCGAACGGCGAAACCAAAGTTTTAATGTCGCTCTTGCATGTGATCTGGTGTGCACTACAGAATAATGGGAACCAGAGCTACATTTTAGATAATACTGCCTTATCATTAAAGTGACTGCACAGTGATTTATTCTTGAATTTTTAGCAGCTGTCTGTCAGATCAAATAGCTTCTGGATGATTCAGAACTCAAAGGTCACATTTGAAAAACGTTCGTGTCTCATCTACGACCTCAAATTTGCTCATTCACACGCCTCCATTCAAAATTTTATGTCTGTCATCACTCAGAGCCTCCATGCTCAATCTCTTCTTTTAGGCGGCATTAATCGGCAATTTAGAGGAGCTTTTTTAAATGGAAAATTAGTATTCTGCAATATTTTCTGTGCTATTTAATGCTGTAAGCTATACACGCACTCTCGCTTTTGATTCAAAGGGGCAGAGAGAAACTAATATTCAAAACATGACTCCATGCCGAAAATTATTAGCAGTATCAAAGCCTGGTGTTATGTAGACAGTGGCAGCTCATTTATGTTGCACACTTGCTAACACATGTCCCAATCTGGAGTCTTATGTAAATGTCAGTCTAATATTGAGACAGGTCTTTAATGGACGGGGAGGACAAGACAGGATGATGCCCTACACCTGCAGAGGGAATCCCAGGAAGAAACTACACCTTCAAATGAACAATTCGTTTTTAATTACTCCATTCAGATAAATAAATTCTGCAAATATATTCTCTCTTTTTTTTTAAAGGAACTGGGTGTAGGATTTAGATTTACATATATGTCATTTACACATTTTGTGCAAACATATGATGATCTAATAGAACAGATGCATTACTGTAGAACTTCTACTACTAACAACAGTAGGGCCAGGCGATAATGAATGGGGCAAAATCAAATACTACCTTGATATTACAACAATATTGTAGGGATGACTATTGGTTCCCTCACAAAATATTAACATGAACAGGCCTAATCACCACCAGGACACTTCAGTGAATTGCAGCTTTTAAAACCAGGAGAAGGCAACCCTGATATGGGTCTAACGATATCCAATATCAACATATTTCCTTGTAATGTTTGCAACTTGCTCACACTTGACTTCTACATAGAGTTTGTATTAATGTTGCTGGATACTGATGCTTCTTATATGTATTTATATTTTTATATTAGAGCCCAACCAATATATTAGCCAAAATTGGCTATATCGCTATCTGCATATATGTTGTCCGATATGCAACAATACGGTTTTTTTTACATAACATAATGCAGGTTTTTATTACTTTACTTTTTAGTTTTATTTGTAGCATTTTATGTATATCTGGTCTTTTTTTTTTTAAATTTCGTTTTAATATATTAGAGCGAGACTGACCGATGTAAGGGTTGACTTCTTGTGTACATAGCAGTCCTGTCTACTCTTCATCTTTAATTGTTTAGCTTTTATTGTCCTTGTTTCTGGCTGTTATGTCTATTCTACATCTGTAAGTACTAGGGCTGCACAATTAATCACAATATTATTGAAATCGCAATATAGCCAAGTGTAATATCCAAATCGCACAATTTTTGGAAAAAGGACCAATGTGTGAGAAAATAACATTATAATGAAGTGCTATAGTGCTGCATAGATGAACTGATCTAAAAATCTTGTTCTCCAGATAAAAGAAAACATGTTTGTTTGGTACAGATTCTACAAATATCAAATCATCACAGTTTTAATAGATTTTTTTCAGTAAAAATAAAGATTGTCATGCAAATATGATCATTCCCACAAATCCTATCACATTTTCCAATCGCAACTTCAGTTAAAATAATCGCAATATGACTTTTCTACTATATCGTGCAGCCCTAATAAGTACATTGGGAGCCATGACCAAATTCCTTATAAGTATAAACGCTAGAGCTGCAACGATTAATCGATTATTAAATTAATCACCAAATCTTTAAATGATCAATTAATCAGTTTGTTTAATTTCTCAAGGGAAGGAAGTCAAAAATCACTGATTGCAGCTTATTAACTGAGAATATTTTCTGATTTCTTCTCTCCTTCATGACAGTAAACTGAATATTTTGGAGTTGTGGACAAAACAAGACATTGGAGGACGTCATTTTGGGCTGATTAACATTTTTCACCATTTTCTGATATTTTATAGCCAAACAATTTTGCATTATTATACATGAATAAACTATAAAAATCACTGGTTGCAGTCCTATTGCACGCACATAATGAATTGTCTCTCAAATCAAACTATCAAACACTGTTTCCCTCTATAAGACACCGGTGGTTCCTGCATGGACCCTGTTAGATCCGCTATGGTGACTTAAACCCAGCCTGTCCCGTTCTGCAAACACTGAGAAGTTGTCTTTCTTTATGGGCTCGTTTCCAAATCAGGTGAACACTAAACTAACTTTTGTGCAAACCCCAAACAAGCAGCATCACATTCGTGAACAAACGGGGCTGTTTTCCTTGTTTGTTGTTACCGGACTGAAGTTGTGACAGCAGCAGCAGCAGCAGCTAGGTTTGGTTTGGTTTGTTGCAACGTTACGAAGTCAGTCAGTCAGTCAGTCAGCACGCAGTCGGTAATTAGCTCTCATTCAAATCGGTCAAACGCAGCAACTTGTCCTGTACGAGGACTGCGCACATTTCTCATGTAGTTAGCGCAAATGTGAAGTCACAAAGCCGCTAGGTTCACCCCAGAAGACACGACATTCCCCTGCTGAACACACTGGAACTTGGCAGCCGAAGGAAACTGACGAGACTTGTAGCTGAGACACTTTCAATTTAGGAAAAAAAGAGGAGCCCTCCGCTAACTTTTCCTCACCTTTTAGACGCCGAGTTTCTCCCCGTCGATTCTACCACTTCTTGGCAGCCATTAATCCCGGTTTTGACAAGGTTGTCCCCGGCAGGAATAACGAAAATCCGAGTGTGTTTGGCTCAACTCTTGGCAGAGCCAGTGATTTTTCGCACTCAGCTCCTCTCTCTCTCTGCGTGGCTCCAGTAACAGCCGCTCGCTGCAGTTTTTTCCACAAGCACGGCGCGGGAGCGAGCGCACTGGGATACTGGGCAGGCCGGGAAGAACCGCGTGAACGCGCAATTTACATGACACACCAAATAAAACCGCAAGTAGCTCCTAATTCAACCTGTTTACCCGGTATTTGTAATAAAAAAAACTAGTAGTTTGAGTTTGCAAAACATCTTCTGGAGTTCAAAATACTATTGATAACCAGTTAGTCTTTACAAGACAACACTAAACATAGATTAATATTAAATAAAATAATAAATTGCATGGACTATATTCTTAGAAAAGAGAAAAAAAATTAGCAGCATCCTGTAGGCAAAAAAGTAATGGCAAAAATGCGTAACTGATTAAAGTGCTGAAACTAATGACAGATTATTTTAAAATGAATAAATAATAAAAATTAATTCCTCTGTTTTATGTGCACGGCCCCATATATGTGCATGTGTGCATGCATACACAGGCACATACACAAAAAAAAGCAAGATTACAACAATTACAACATGCATGCAAAAATCCTGCACAGTTATCCATATATATCCATATATCTGTATAAGTGAAAGGTGTATAGAGTATAGCAGGGGTGGGCAATTATTTTTCATGGGGGGGCACATGAGAAATTAATCAGGCTGCTGTGGGGCAGACACAAATGATATAAGGTCCTAATAATGGCCTAATCTCTGATAATGGAATAGTCCGAAGTGTTCTGTACAGGGCACTTTTACTGGTGATCACCCCTTCTGAATTGCCATGTGATGAATTGTGGGATAATATTTTGTTGGCAATGTCCAAAACTTGATGTTTTACAGTTTACCATCCATGCTGCACACAGGATTCAATGATAGTTGCAGCTAAAGAAAGAAGAGCAACATAGTCAACATGGATGGTACTTTTTTCAGCTGATTGCGAGGTCAAGAAGTGTCCTTGCATGTCTTTAAAGGTGCTTCTAAATAATTTGATTTATCTCGATGTGGAAACACAAGATAATAATATGTCGTGGCTTTTTCATCACCAAAATGCTGCTGAGAAAAAGATCTATATTCAGTTCCACATTTAATTTGTCTTCTGCTTTAACCATCTCACTGGATACACAAGTCATTCTGGGTGAGGTGTCTTTTATAGTCAGCAGTGTTCACTGACCAGTGGAGGAAAAACACTGACATGCAGCAAATGGCCACAGGCAGAAGTCAAACCCACACAGCCGCTGCAGAGAGCTCACACGGGGCGAACGCTCCACCGACTGAGCTACCAGGCCACCTGAGGAAAATACTTCAACTTAAATGTGATTTTGAAGTGCTTGTGCTTTTTCTTGAGTATTTTAATTTGGTGTCACCAATGGTACAATAATAATAACAATCTGAAACATTAACAACTGTTTGAAAGGGGCCATTTTATTCTGCATAACAAATATTTGATATACAAAGAACCATAAAGGGTTCTTTGGTTTATCCCTGTAGGGAAACCCATTTTGTTTCATGGTGGAACATTTTATAAAGCTTCCACCTGGAACCCTTTCAGAGAGTTCCACTGGGTTATACCTAGAACCATCTGTGAAAGGTTTCACCCAGAACCTGCTATGAAAATATTCTACAGAGAACCTTCCTGTGGTGTAATGGTTCCATCCAGAACACTCTCCAGGGTTTCTATGCAAAAACCTTTTCCACCTTGCTTGGGTGCAAACAAGAACTTAGCCAGGGGGTTCTAACAATAACTTTTTTTTTTATATTCCAAGGGTTTTATCAAGAACCCACCTGGAGGGTTCTATGGAGAATTATTTTAAATTATGATACAAAGAACCATGAAGTGGCCCCATGGGAGAACCCACTCCTTTCACCCCTACCTGATGGAACATTTCATAAAGTTTGTTCTTGGAACCCTTTCAAAGAGTTCTACCTAGACCCCAACATAAATGATTATACTTAGAACCCTCTGTGAAATGTTTCACCCAGAGAGATTCTACAGAGAACCCTTGGTGTAATGGTTCCACCCAGAACCCTCTCCAGGGTTTCTATGCAAAAACCTTTTCCACCTTGCTTGGGTGCAAACAAGAACTCAGCCAGGGGGTTCTACCAAGAACCCTTTTATATTTCAATATTCCAAGTGTTTTATCTAGGCTCCACCCAGGGGGTTCTACTGAGATTCCTATTATATTCCTAAAGAGAATCCACCTTGGAGGCCCTATTGAGAACCATTTTTTTATTATGATGTAAAAACCTTTGATGAAATGGGTCTTGGGATGAACTGAGTTCTTAATGGAACACTCTTACAAAGAACACTTGATGAACCCTTTATTCAAAAAAAGGGGTCCTTCAGGAACAAATGGTTCTGGGTAGAACTGCACTTCAGGTAGAACCCTTTTGGAACCTTTATTTCTAAGAGCTGTCGAGTGTTGTGTACGCTACTTTGTTTTCCTGTCACATTTCTTTGCATTGCCTGTAATGAAAAGCCACATTCACAGATGATAAATTATGAGGCAACACTTCAAAGCAAAATTGATTTCAAGTAGTTCTAATTATCCAAAAGTGTGTGTGTGTGTGTGTGTGTGTGTGTGTGTGTGTGTGTGTGTGTGTGTGTGTATGTGTGTGTGAGTGTGTTTGTTTGTGTGTGTGTGTATGGAAATGACAGCTGACATGAGGAGGAAGCAAACAGATGTTCAGTACAAAGCCACAGCGAGAGTGTGCATGTCACAGTTATTGAAAAGCGTTGAGTGCAGTCAGCGTGTCTTTTACTGACATGACGCTTCTCATAAGGGATAATGACCGCTGCAGAGGAAATCCCCTCCTCTCCTGCTGCCTTCAGGTGCAGTTGGAAATACTCTGATCATAATTAGTAGCCAAGTTCACATGAAAAACTATTTTTCCCCCCTCCGCTCTGAGGATCATTTTTAGTTCAGGACACCAACAGCTTCTGTTTTAAATCATCCATTTAGTTTTTGTTGTCGCTGCTTTGCAAAGGATGTAAGATACTATTCAAGTCACACCCAGTTTGCTGAGGCTTTAACATTTGCTTCTACGGAGTCTTTTCTGAGAATAAACATCCAGTAAAGAAAGTAAGAGACTGTATGTTTCAGCCAGCAGCAACAATAGTGACATTTACAACTTTAGAACTCAGATAAAAGAGGAGAACCTGAAGGCAACGTGAGTTTGGGAAGAGGAGGAGGAGCTGAGCCAGGGGTTGACATGTGGGAATGACTCAAGTTTTTTACAAATTCCAAGCATTGTTTCCTCCTCCTCCCCGTCCTCCTCCTCCTCCTCCTCCTCCTCCTCCCTGCCCCAGTCCCGGGCACTGAGGCCAAGGATTTTCCAGGGCTGGGGGGAGATGGAGCGGATGATGGATCAACGAAGAGGAAGGATGACTCGTTTTTTCCTCTTTTGCTTCTTTAGGAGTAATTCTCTCCTTCTCCAGCTGAATAAATAGGAGTCAGAGGGGTAATGTCATATAGTTTTGAAAATGTCTCTCTGGGTTTTGTATCGTTTGCCTGCCTCCCTCACCTGCAGCAGAGTACAGATTATCTAAGGAAGCAGCAGGGGATGAAGATAGAGAAGACAATAAAACTAACCCCATTGGGAAATTGCACATTTTAAGCGCTCTACATTTACATTTTTGCTGGAGTAGTTAATCCATAAAGGCCTTCCCCTCAGTGTTTATGGGTATTAAGATAGGAGGCATAAAGTTGTTAGTAAAATTAAAAGGGTTTCTGCAGGTTTGTTACATTTAAGACTTTTCAAAATTGCAAGACCTATTTCACATCCATATGAACAAAAATGCACATTTTTGAGAGACTGAAATTAATGCAACTATATAAAAGTAATGTTAAAATCACAATTCAATAAGTTTTAAAGAAAATTATAATTCAAAATTGTGTTTAAGATGTTTTAAGGCCTAAAACTGAAATAACTATATATTTTAAGGACCAGCAGAAACCCTGCATCAAGGTACAGTCAAAACCGGTTAAACAAAAGTGTCCTTACTCTTTGTTATATTATCATTAGACGGCACATCATCACAAAATAATGTTGTGCTTCTTAGTTGGAGCTCAGAGCCCAAAGTTCTGAGAGAGTGAGAGTGAGACGGGGAGGGGGGTGGGGGTGGGGGTGGGGGATGAGTCAGGGTCGGCTGGAACAGACGCAGCAAAGTTTGAACTGAGTCACATCAGCAGCAGAGTTCATAATAAGAACATGAGGGAATGAACAAAAATAATTCTTCCTATTATGGAAGTAGGATAAGCTATAGCATGGAAGCAAAAGAAAAGGAAAGGGGAAAAAAAAAATCTCGTCATTAGTCATAGTGGGAAACTTTCTCGAAGTATTGACTTAGCATCTAAAAATAATGACTAACTATTTTGATTTAATGATTTGGTGTCTTGAAATAGTCAGAAACTTTCTCAAAAT
>JAJHUR010117324.1:489-18738 GCA_027495735.1 Lutjanus campechanus | reverse complement strand
CTGAACAGGCCTCAAAGAAATTATATTTTACAATTCTTCATATTTTATTATAACGAAATTCGTTAATTCGGTGCTTTTAAAGTCATGATATTAAGCTGACACGGATCACTTACTTTGTTTGTGGTCAGATGTTACAGCGTCTCCATCAAGGCTGCACGGTGCGTGTCGCTGTGTTAGATGCAGTTGGCTTAATAAAGTCAGTGATCACAAATTAGAATTATATATATTACTAACAACCTTTCATTCATCTATGTTTGGATTGGATTCTTCGGGAGATTTTAGCGTCTGAAATGCATTTAGCGCATTTCATTACCGCCAGCTGATGGAGGTAAATCCGTCCGTATGCGGCATCTCTGACAATATTTAACACAGAGGTAATTTGGAAAAGTATGAATCTAGTTCATTAATGTTAGTGTGAAATATAACACTACACGTTGTTTTCAATAAAAAACATTTGCACAAAGCAAGCCTATCCACTTTTCCATGTTGATAAGAGTATTAAAATGATAATTCAAGGGACATTTATAAGAGATAAAAATGTGCGATTAATGTATGATTAATCATGAGTTAACTATGACATTCATGAGATTAATCGCGATTAAATATTTTAATCGATTGACAGCACTAGTTCTGACCAAAAATACCTGTGGTCAGTCTAAATTTTGCCAGTCTAAAGCGCCGGTCAAATTCCTACTGTGCTGCAGCAGCAAAAAAACAACAAAAAACACTAACCAAATGCATTGCCTCTTCTTTTCGGTTATATGCTAACACGTTACAAAGCATGAGCAGTCCTTGAACCCTCACAATGCCTCACGGGATACGTCAGCCCTTATGTCAGCCTGCCCAGGTCAATAACATCAGCAGCACAAACACACACATATGCAACTCGCGGCTTTGGCGACCTACACCATGTCGGACATATGGAATTGTGTGTGACGAGGATGATAAGTTTGCAGTATGTAACACCTGCAAGGCTAAAATAGGGCGTGGAGGAACAACACCGAAAACGTTTGGTACGACTAATTCAGAAGTGTCCAAACTACGGCCCACTTATGAAACTTGGGCTGTATTCGAAACCACATACTGCTCACTGTGTACGACACCAGTATACACTGTATTCTGCATGTTGTTTTCAGTAGTGCTCATGACAATTAATGATTACATTTATAGCTATAACATGCTTTGTCCAGGTGTTTGGTACCGCTGCGCTCTCTTGAGGTGCTGATACCGCGGCGCTTTCCAAGGTGCTGATCCCGACTTTGTTCATTTATTTGTTTGTTCGGTGCTGTTTTACTGTTATTTTCTGTAGTTATTTTGCACAATTTCGTACTAACTTCGTACTAATTTTTTTTTGGCCATTTGTGCCTTTATCTGATAGTGACAGCCGAAGAGTAGACAGGAAACAGGGCAGAGAGAGGGGATGACACACAGCAAAAGGCCGAAGGCGGGAGTTGAACCAGCGGCCGCTGCAGAGGACTACAGCCTCCATACATGGGTCGGACGCTCTACCCACTGAGCTAAACGTCCGCCCCCCATAAATAGCCTTTTGGGGGCGAAGGGATTAATATTTTCCCAAAAATTACATTTTCTATCCTGGAAACAGAGGAGCTCTGTCCCAATGTATGTAGCTTCCCAACCTGACCACTTCAGTGTATTTTCTGCTGATATTAAACCCTCTACTGCATAGTGTTGCCTTGAGGCAACAAACCACATTTTCATGCCTCACACTGACTCTTTAAAAAATTTTATTTATTTATTTATTTATTTATTTATTTTTTCTTTCAAATAATGCTACCAGGCACATCTCTGTCCAATAAAATGATAAATTGAAGGTCGTTTGACTTTCAATTGGGGGGGATCTCTGCATGAGAGACATCTCCATTATAAGGTAAGATAAAGATGACTATTTTAAGTTTATATTGAAATAAATGTTTATAAAAAAAAATACTTGCATGTGCATGAAGATGTAAAGAAGTATATTTGATTGTTTGTTCTACTTTTTTAAAATGTATTTCTACAGTAAAACTGTTCATTTTCATCCGTTGCCTCAAGGTAACACTGTGCAGTTAGCCCAATGTTTTTCAGGTAATATAATGCATTAGCATATGTGTGTAGAGATGTGTTTATGTGCATTTATATGATCATAGTCAATGTTTTTTACTTTACAATCTACTGATAATTACAGGACATGGATGTAAAAACATTTTTTGGAAGGAAACCAAAGGAATGTGCAGTTAGGGACATTCCCTCAGAAAGTGAGGTCAGTGAACTATCAGGGAGTGACAGTGAGGAAGTGGAGGAGTGGATCCCTGAATCAGGTTTGAGGGACACTTAGGAGCTCAGGGGTCAGTGAGGGGTCAGTTGATAAAGTAATTGTGTGTGTGTGTGCGTGCAAGTCTTCCTGTTTTATTTCTTTCTAATATTTTTTTCCTTTTTCTTCTTTTCAGAAGAACACCAGCCACAAGATAGTGACTCGGATTCAGATAAAGAGGAGGGTGAAGTGTCTCACCTCCCAAGATGGAGAAAAATACACAGCTCCATTGATGCCTACCCAGACTGGCAGGGCCAGCTGCCAAAAGCTGATGACAAATTTTATCAATCAAATTTTATGATTGATATATTATTAGGGACCCGAAAGCTCCCCCAAAATAGGGTGAAATATTTTTTTCCACAAAAATTAAAAAGTTATGCAGTATTGAGGAAGAAGAACGCCATTTCAATATTAATCAACATTATAAACTGCAGGCTGCGTGCAACTTGACATTCGCTGTGGCTGCACTGGAGGATGAAATGTTCAGCCTGTGATCTGTTACTGTCTGACTGAACAGCCTCATGAAAGTGATATTTTACAGTTCTACATATTTTAAAACAAGTCATTTGGTGTTTTAAAAGTCTTGATATTGAGCTGGTTCCAGATTTCATTCGCATTCACAGGCTGCAGCTGAGCGGAGCAGACGGCTCGCACCGCGCGCGCTGCGATGTTCAGCATCGTAGGCTTAATAAAGTTCATTATCACTGAAAGTTAAAAAGCAAACCTCTAAATAAACTCTCACTCACTTGGTCTGGGGCTTTGTATGCATTCCGCTGGAGATTTTGGCGTCTTTCTTCAGTGAGGTGCGTTTTTTGCCACAACCAACCTCTGAGGGTAAATCCATCACATGCAGTATTTCACCCCGACATGTTTTGGATAAAGTATAAATCCAGAGATCTTGAAGCTTCGAGCTTGACCTGGAATTTTATCTGAGATTCTAAAAGTTGCAGCAACAGTTTGCATCTTCATTGTTTAATATTTTGAAGTATTTCCACACAAAGCTGGTGGCAGACAGTGTGTCATGTGTCTCATTAAGATGGTAGAGTCAAAAGTTATTGTATTAAGTGCATTCATAATGAGACATGCTTGAATTCATGAAAATTAAATCTAAATAATATAGCACATGCTGTGATATGATAATGATATAGCAGACAAAAAGTTATATATTATTTATTAATGTAGAGTGTGTTTTAGCAAAGGCATGATTATTTAAGAGCTGGTTGTATCTTGGTTAAAATGTTCTAATAAAGGAAAGTTAGAAAATTTTGCAATATCTTGTGTCTGTAAAGTGGTTTAGAAAAAATTAAATCGGAATCGGCCAAAATCGGTATCAGCCGTCCAAGTGTAACAGATTAATGCAAATTTATTTTGTTAATTCCACCAAATCATTTCCATTAATTCGTTTATTTTTTTGGTGTGTATTTTTGTTTACATCTCCTACCTGTGTGCCTGCCGTTAGTGTGCGTGTGTGTTCAGCGTAGCTGCGCTGTGCGTGTGCATGTGCACGCGCATCAGAGCTCCTAACAACTGACAGAGAGGTAAGCTGCGTTAGTTGGTACTCTCTGATAAAATTGTATTTTTTGGTGCAATAACTGTGATACGTGATTTTTTGGTTGTATCTTGTCGAATACTAAATCAGCTTCATTCTGTGTAAATCCTGTAAATATTCGAGATCATTAAATAGAGTTTTTTAAATTAATTATATTTGAGACGTTGGGCTACCGTTGGAGTGCCGAGTCCGTTGTAGCTAGCTTAACGACCCTGCCGTACAAACGTTACATTTGTATTAATTGTTTCCTTTTTCGTCTGTCAGGAAAGCTGAACACACACACTGACAGATGCTGCATTTGTGTTGTACATATTTTCACCAGGTATGGAGATGTGTTTTTCTTTTATTTTTTAATCTGTTTTTTGATCGATTAACATCAGTCTAACGATATGAGATGAGTCCAACTGGCGTGGTTTCCATGGCAACAACACAGCGCCATATCTCATGTAGTTAATAAGTTGTGAGACAAAAGTGTAGATTAGTATTATGATTTTCTGCGTTTATAATTGTTGAGACAATGCAATATGGATCCTTTGGTCATTTTCTTTATAGTATGTTTCTTATTTAGATTAATTATTTGTTTATATGCCAATTAACATTGAAATGTTATGTTATTTTTAGTAATAGCTACAAGGTCTTGTGATTTTTTTTGTTATTTATGAAATTGAATTTGACTGTGACCAATGATTATATTAATTTTGTTATTGTAATTTAAAAGTAAGAGAGCTCCTAACAACTGACAGAGAGGAGAGCTGAACACACACACTGACAGATGCTGCATTTGTGTTGTACATATTTTCGCCAGTTTTACCAGAGAGAGAGAAATCACTAAAAGACAGAAAAAACCAGTCCTGACTCCTGCCTCATCATTGTCACCAGAACACAACGCAGAGGGTGTGATACCACCGGTTACACAAGCACTCTGAAAATCGGAAATCGGTATCGGCCCAAAAAATTGTAATCGGTGCGAGTCTAATCATTTCATTGTTTGGTCCATTAAAATGTCAGAAAATGTTAAAAAATGTTGATCAGAGTCCAAGATGACGTCCTCAAATGTCGTTTTGTCCACAACTCAAAGATCTTCAATTTACTGTCAGAGAGTAAAGAAACCAGAAAATATTCACATTTAAGAAGCTGAAATCAGAGAATTTATACTTTAAAAAAAAAAATTAACTTAAAGATAAATGACACTCCTGCACACTGTCTTGCCTTCTGCTGACATTTAATAAATATCGATGTTTCTGTCTAACTGATCTTCATCAATCAATTATTTAAATAGTTGATGATTAATTTAATAATACATTAATTGCTGCAGCTGTAAGTTACTTTTATTATATTCAAGTGTTTTAGATTGAAGGGTTAATGAGAAGATGTTTTTCTCTACACCCTGTAGATAATAAAGTTCAAAAGTCTTTTCCAACTTGAATGGGAAATGGAATGCACCCCAGCTAGAACACAGTACATGACAAAGGAACAGGCTGAACAGTTTCTGAAAAAATCTGACTTTATTGCAAAAACTACATTTAAAATAATTAATAAAGGTAACTGCTGAGCATTTTTGACAACAGAATCAACAATTCCTCCTACTGGATGTCGAGGACAAGTCACTTGGCACGCTGCTGCTACTGACTTCCTTCCAGCAGAGAACCTGATTGGACAGAGTCTGGACGTCCACCACATGGGCCAGTAACTGGTCCAGAGACGTGTTCTGACACAGAGACAGAGAGACAAAGGATGATGAGCATGAAGACACGCTGCAGTGTCTGTAGTAGTCTTTATTTAATTGATGTATCAGTGTTTCCGGTGATGAAGACGAGAAAATGACGAAATAAAAAGTAATTTATGACGCGATGAGCGCCCCTCCCACTGCCCAGTCCTGCCCTCCCCATTTAAATAATGAATGCGTATTTTTCTCTTTTATTTTCTTTCTTTCTTTTTTTTTTACGTTCCATATCTTCACAGACCAATCACATCGAAGACCAGATAGACAATAGGTCCAGTCTTCATGTGAGAGGTCACCAAATATTTACCAGCTGTTAAGCTCAAATTAATGGAAAAAAAAAACTCAATTTAAATCCCATGGTTTTGTTTTATTAGTTCTGATTACTTTTCCAAAACTAATCATAAAAATTGTACCTCTAACCCTAATTTCAACTGTATTTTAGTCAACTATAACAATCAGCACTGAATTACAACTGACATTAAATAACTAGAGATGCACCGATTCAAATTTTCTTTTCTGACCTGACAATTCTGATTTTCAGTCTAAGAAACATAATTGACAGCATTCAAAAACATTTTTGCAACTTTTCTTGTAAAACTGAATTTGATGTTCATAATAAAGGACTGACTATTAAATAACTTTAACATTTTCTCCAAAAGTGCTCCAGATTACAGCCAGGCCTTATTATATGATTATATTATTATTACGTACTAAAGGGAACGTGATCTTGTGAGATTTCACGGAACGGATTTCACATGATCTCGTGTGGAAGCAGGTGTAAAGACTGATGCGGTCCATCAGTTTGCTGCAGTAAAACTTTGCAGAGAGAAAAACAGAAGCACAATTTAAACAAGTCTGGATGAGAACATTTTTGAGGTGACGCATCGACACAGGTTGTTTATTCTTCAGCCAGAACAGGAGGTGAGATTTTAACTGACAGTCTGAACAGCAGTCTGTTAGCTGCTGGCTAACATTAGCATAAAGAGCTACAAAGTTTACTGCTGTTCTGTAACACCATCAGCTGCTCTGTCTCATGTGTGTGTCTGAGCTTGTGTCCGAGCGTGTGCTGCTGTGATCAGCTCTGTGGTAGGGTTGACATTACAGTCAGCATGTCTGTGCATGGACCATCATGCACAGGATGTGTGCGAATAAGCCCCGCACAGAATTGGATATGTGGCGCTGACCAGCCGGTCACCGGACAGAGCCGGTCACACAGAAAACCGGACGGTTCTGGTCTCTAACATTTGAGACCAAAGACTAAACCTAAATAGACTCTGGTCTGCAGAACATGTTTTTCTGTCAGTAATGTTCCTCTGTATAGTGTTGTGATCTGACATCATGATCACATGTTACAGTGATGTCATGTGACTGACCAGCTGGCCGAGGCAGTCTCCAGAGGTGGGACTGCAGCGGACTGAGACCAGTTTGTCCTCCAGAGTCTCCATGAAGTCCAGCAGCATCTTCACCAGATCCACCACCAACCTTAAACACACAGACAGACTGATCAGACTAGGGACAGAATGGGGATAGACTGATGCTGATGATGTCAGATAGGCGTTACCTGTGCAAGTGAGCCTGAATGGGCAGGTTCGTGCGTCCAAGCGGTCTCATCAGTCTCTGTTTCAAACAGTTCTGATCCTTCAGGAGCTCCTGCAGGTGACCACAGAACATCTGGAACATGTGGAACCTGCGAGCTGAAAGACAGAACAGATGACGAGGACATGAACCAGGTGACATCAACAAATATTAATGAACCAGATGACCTTGATGAACATTAATGGAACAGACAAGAATATTATATGAATCCGAAGGCTGTCAAAGTTAACGTGTTAACTGACCATAAACTGAACATCAAAACAAAACATTTGAGGACTTTGATCAACATTCTTTTTTAGAGTAAAATGGGTAACGGGCTGTTAGAAGGTAAAAAGTTTGAAGAGTAACAAAAGTAATTAAAAATGTTGACATTTCACATGAACTATTTGATCAGTTGAGATTCTGCATCTAATACTCTACAAAAAATAATGATGCATAAGAATCAATGTTGTTGCTAGCTAATGAGATATCTCATATTGTGACTGAGTGAACCTGATTTCAATGTGTATTATTAACATCAATGTTTCATTTATTAATTCCCACAGTTATTGATGCTGGTGTGCGCTGACGGCCTCTGAGTGATCAGAGGAGAAACAGCAGACTGGCCCTTTAACACTTACTGAGGTAGAAGGTGTGTGTGACATCGGCACTCTCCTTTTCCACCTGCAGCAGCTCTGTCAGAAGCAGCAGCTGCAACAAACACACAAGCACATTTAAAGCAGCAATAGGAAACTTTTCCTGTGATCAAAGCATGTTTGCATCATTTTTTACTGTCAATGAGTGAACCGACTGATACATAAGATGAAAAATGAGACATTCCCCATCTCATTCGGTTCCCTCTATCAGCCTGTAGCCAGCTATATTGTGAAGAGCCTCGGGTCACACTTTCCCAGAAAAATAACACCAGCGTGATGCGAATGACGTGCAAGCTCGCTCCCGGGTGCCTCCAATCAGGTAGCTTCTATACAGCAGCAACACAGTGTCACAATAACACAGAAATGGAGTCCGGTAGCCAGCAATCGCAAACTCCACAACACAAACTGCAACACGGACTCCCCATAAGCCCAAAGAGAGGAGGGTAATATCCACTGAAGGCCGTCTAGCCAAACGGGAACTGGACCAATGTCGGGCGAAAAGCAAGCATTGGCGGTGCATTTGAGTCATGGAGGGAGCTTCGCTCTGTTTTCAAGCTCCAAAACAACACAGATGTGGCTTTCTTCCTGTTGGACAGGTAAGATAACATTACAACACAGCATGTGAAAGAGTACCTCAGGTTAGCCAGGCTAGCTTTCTTGCTAACGCAGACGAACTGCAAAGTAACTAACGTAGCATTATACTGTATTGAGTTGATAACATCCGGCTGGAAAATTGGCTGAGTTATTGTTAAAAAATTACTTTGCCAGCTAACATTATGAATCAATCACTGCCAGATCAGTGCAGAGTAGCTATGTTACAGCTTGAATGATCGCTTGTTATCCCTACAAATGTGACTTACTATCTGAATGGATATGTTAGCCGTTTTTTATTCTGTCATCCTGTGACAAACAGAAAAACAAACAGAACTGAAAATATGAGCCCCTTGACAGCCCAGCTAGCTGTAACTTAGCCAAGCTGCATAGATCTGGCGGTGGTTGTCTCCTTTTCTGTGGATTATGTGCCACTAATTTCATTTTATTTAATGTCATCCCCTGATTTCTCTTTTCTGTCTTCTGCTACATGCCAGACAGTGGGAGCAAGAGAATTCCTCAGAGTTCTTTATTATAAAGATCTATTGTACAAAAAATAAATATGCACAGACACTGTAAAACTTGTTAAAAAAAAGATATAACATTGAAAAAAAAGTGCATTTTAGTTTTATAAATAGAGGAATGTCTCGTCAAAGGTTGAAAAATAGGTCCAAACGTGGAGGACACAGATGTACATCAATGGCCTCCATGTGTCTGGACCTATTTTTCAAGTATGTCCCGTAACAACAGGTGTGTTTGCGATGAACTGTGCCTCGCCTGGCGAGTAGACGAGATCAGGCGGCTGCAGCAGGAGGTGGAGACAAAAAGCTGCAGTCAGGTCGGACAGTTTCCAGCAGACTTAAGTTAAAATACAGGAAGTGTAGGGGCACAGCCCTTGCTCACCGTTAATCAAGACACTCACAAGCCTTTGATACTCTGCAGTTTATCCTAACCAACAACTTCACGGCTACTAAGCTTTGCTAAGGAATAAGTTTCTTTGTGTTTAAAAGAGACTGCAGTTGCTTTAAGGACTAGTTGTTTCTCCCAAACCAACAACAATTTCTCCTACTGTCCCTATCTCCTCACGTTCGCACCTTCCACCCCCCCACCCCCCTTTTTACACCTCCTCTCTTAAGATAAAAACCAGATGTATGCCATAAAACTTCAAATCCTTTTCTCCCCCAGGAGAACCCTAACCCTTTCCATGTAACCAACGTATATTTTTCCTAATGCAAGAATCAACATTTGAGTAGAGTTTTGTATACTATGTGCTTTCATAAAATGAAATTCTGAACCGGACAATGCAAAAATCCCATCTCTCAAGTTACCATTTCATGTTTTTAATCATAAATGTTACATGGAGTCATACTGCCACCTAGTGACGACATTTAACAGAGTTCTAGGTACGCTTTTACAGTAATGTTTGTATGTTTAAATTTGATCAGAATATGTGAGTAACGTGCTTTTCACCACATGTCATTTCTATCTTGTGTATATTCCATGTTATATCGCCTTAGACCAGTTTGTAACATTTCTTTCATAAGAAACACATAAGACTCTGTCACATTGCTGAGCACACAAGATAATCGTGCTTAATATGGTTTTAATGTCAAAAGCAGATTCTTGGTCATAATGAGAAGAGTATGTCTATCGCGCGTTAACATTTAAAAACCATATAAACCACGTTACATTCATTCTTTATTCACACCGAATAAAACAATCTATCCATTCAAAGTAGAGACGCCGCCTCTTAGTGACGCCCACACAAGTGTCGGATAAAACCACTTAGCACGGCGCGCATCTCTCTCTTTCGCTCTTAGTCTCCTCTTGTTCTTCTTATGCTTATATTCATATCTCTTATTCTTTTCAGCGCTCTGACGCTCATAATCCCTTAAGCTTTGTTAAGTATATGCTTTTGTTCCGCTCACCACGTTGCGCCTGTAACTTTGTAACTCTTTCCTTTTTTTTAAAAGAGTTTTTGTTTCTTTTTGTAATCACCCTTTTTAAGTTTTTGATTTTGAAGTCACACTCAGGATTACTTAGTTTTTCCTGAGTTCTCCTTTTTGCAACAAGCTAAACAATTTTTCCTTTTTGCGCGTTGATAATAATTTTGAAAGCAAACTCGAAAGGCCTACGAGCTTGTCTTTTAACTGTATTATAAACAAGCAACTCCAGCCATCAGACGGAGCTTCTATCCAACCTGCAGCAACTCTTTTTACTGGAACGGTGCCGACTTGTTTTTGCCACCGTCACTCACTCAATAGTGACGCTTTTACCGAGCTAAAAGACACTTTGTGTCACGGTGTTGTGCTTCTGAAGACCTGCTGGTGCCAAACTGCAATTTGGGGTCCGCTGAATCCGTCCAAGCCTGGTCCACGCTACGGATAAAGTAGGCAAACATCTCTCATCGGCTTCAGCCGCTATAAAGTGATAAGAGTTGATGCAGGATAGAAGTTTAATTTAGTGTTGTTAAATACGCGGTTTTACACACCGTTAAACATCTGCGTGTTTTTAACCCACTCACCAACACATACTCTCTTACTATCACCAACTAAAATACCGTTGAAACATCCACATTAAGGTTTATGCATATTGTTATATTTTGTGTTATCATCTACCTCCATTGTGTTATCATCTATATCATTTAATCATTCCCTATTAATTTGTAATAAACCCTCATTTATCGCCAAGTCGTTGTCTGTGTATATCTATTCTGATGCAGAAATTACGATCACTGTATGGGAGAATTATTAATTCAGATAATGGGATACATAATTCATAATTAATAAGTGTACGGATCAATTAATAACTGATTTCCGTAGTTATTATTCTGTTACAGTAATTTTCCTCCAACTTGGAGGTGGTGCCCCTTTTTATTGATAAATGTTAATGTAGGAACATTTATTTCGAGGTATTAATATCCATGTTTCCCTACAGAAGAGACACTGACATCCTGTTAGATCACCTGTATGTCACCTGTAGTTTGCAGACCACGTTCATAGCCTAACAGTTAAAGAGTGTTGTCGATCACAGATTGAAGTTAAAATAAGTGATCCCTCTTCTGTTACATGGAACATCTGATCTGTTATCTGCCTTGTAAAGCACTTTGTAAGTCATGTATATAACCTTTATTACTATCAGACACAAAATATCTGCTTGTTGACAGATTATAACTTCATCACACAACATAAGACTAATATATCAAGAGTTTTACATTTCCACAGATAATTGGTATTTTATACAACACTTGGTGTTTGTTGTCAAAATTGAGAGCCAATCAGAGCCTGTCAGCTCATTGATCAGGTGACAGTCAGGCGCTTGCAGTCGGTGGAGAACTGCGGCGCCTGGCTCTGAAAACTGCGGCCTCCTCGATCTCGTTGCCCACGTGTGCATGACGTCAGAGCAAGTCGGGATCAAGTCGGACACAAATCTAACCAGCATGCATTGTGCGGCGATCGCCGGTGATCGATTCTGCGCAGGACTGGCTCATCTCGAACGCACCTAATGAGGCACTCTGATAAACAGGAAGTGACATCACACTGAAGCATACCTCATCCAGCTGTCTCTGCAATTTGATTCGCTGTTCAGCCTCGTACAGGTGAGAGGAGAAGGCAGGGCTCAGCCTGGAGGAGGCGGAGTCTATTTCCTCCTAAGAACAGGTAGAGACAGAACATTTTACTGACAGAACTGTTCTGCGTGTTCCACCTCTTGGTTCTAGCTGAGGACATTAAAGGGATAGTTCCTATTATCTCAAGTGGGGTTGGATGAAGTATTTAGAATACTGTCACCTTTTCTGACAAGAAACCACTGTTACATCAGACAAATGCCACTCTCTACAAACCAACCAAACTCCATTGATAAAATCAGTCATTTTAGCTCAGAGAACAGAAGCTGGTCTGCTATTTGTCTTCTATAAAAGTGGCTTCCTGTCAAAAAAGTCTGTCTGACAGAAAGGTAAAGTGATGAAAATATTCTAAATATTTAAGATTATTCCCACTTCAGATAATATGAACTAACCCTTTAATGCTGTATATTTTATGTGTTGCTCTGAAATCAATGGTGTTGGCTTTTCCTGCTGTTTAAAAGATGCATTATTCAGACTGTAAAATGAGACAACAGGAGGGTTCACAACAGACTCTGCTTCTACTGCAGTTAATCCACAGCTCATAAAAATTAACATGTAGGCCTGTCACGATAACAAATTTTCCTGGACGATAAATTGCCCCAGAAATTATTGCGATAAACAATAATATTGCCGTTTTGATACCATTTTTCAACTAATATAATAATAATGGTATAATAATGCAAGTACAGCCTTTTAAAGATAAATTAACTTTTATTTCTTAAGAATATTTAAAATTGGAATTGTATTATGAAAAAAGACGTTTTAAATATCCAAAATAAATAATCAAAACAACCAAAAACAATAAATAAAATGGACTGTCAGTCTCTGTTAACAAAAAATGCACACACACAACTGAAACAATAAATAAAGTATAAAGTCTCTGTAAACTGCACTTCAATATATATTAAATATTAGGCTCAGACATTAAGATATTTAACAGGCAAAACTGCCAATCCAGTTAGGACCTTTGGGTTGTTTTGTTTTTTTTTTGGGGGGGGGGGCTTTTGTGCCTTTATTTTTTATAGGACAGCTGGAGATTGACAGGAAAGGGGGTGAAGAGACGGGGGAAGACACGCAGTAAGGGGCCGCAGGCGGGAGTCGAACCAGCGGCCACTGCAGAGGACTAACAGCCTCCATACATGGGGCGGACGCTCTACCAACTGACCAACATCTCTGACGATGTAGCGCACTACACTGTCTGTGAGTGCGCACCATTTGGCACTGTCACGTTTATATTTGGTTTGCTTCATAAACGCCCCAGTGATGGTGGACTGTCGGGAAGACGTTGACGGCCCCTCTGCCTCTTTGGTAGACGTTTTTTTTCCCAGCTGGGAAAACTGCAACGGGTGGTTGTGTTTGAGGTGAAGGTGCATATTTGTCGTGTTGCTGCGTTTAGCATAAACTGTTTTGAAGCAAATGCGACATACGGACTCATTTATGTTCTGTGGTTCACCGCGGTCATTTGGCTTTCCACACGTCAGCTGTTGCTTTCGGTTTAGAAACCAATTCAATTGTTATTTATTCCTCCAAATCTCTCCCTCTACACCTCACGGGGCTCTCATGCTGCACTCTGTGATGCGCCAGGTGCCCCGCCTCCCCACATAGAGATAGTGTGACTGACAGGAGGGTTCACTCCTCATTACGCTGAGGAACCGAGAGGAGTCAGTCGAGACGGATGCAGCGAAGTTAACTCATTATCCAGTGTCTTTGGTAAATGAAAAATTATTGAGCCCGGCAAACTTATCGAGCTCATTTTTAATTATCGTGCAATTAACTGATTTTTTGATTATCGCGACAGGCTTATTAACATGATTCATAACAGACGTGCAGGCGGGTTAAACAGGGTGAAGCTGTGTGCACATTTACAAACAGCAGCTGTAGCTTCACTGTTGGAATCTGATGGAATCATCAGGATCTGATATTAAATAATGTTCTGTGTTCTTCACACACAGTCAAAGTTCATACAATGAAACTGGAGTAAAGCAGCCATATTAATCCATCAGAGCTCTTCTGTAGAGTTTCCTCTGACTGTTAGTTTATAGTTTTGATTCTTAAATATTAACAATATTTGGTCAGGGTGCAATAGATCACAGAAGTCACGGTTCAGATCGTTTTGAGCCACAGATCAGATTGTTTTTCAGATCAGGGTTAAAATATCACAGCACAAAAGACTTTAGCACACTTGTACATCGACAGGTGTGTACAAGAAGACCATGGTTAGACAATAAAAAGCAAGAAAGACTCCCGCAGACTCTTTGACACTAACAATCAAAGATTTAATGACAACACTGATAATAAGTCTTTGATTGCAAGTGTAGAACACATTGTGCAACAGTCTTTTTTGCTTTTTAGGAATCTAAAGTAAAACAATTTTCCCACTGTTTTCCCTTTTTGCTTAATACATAATTCCACATAATTACATATTTCATAGTTTTGATGTCTCCAATATTAATCTACAATGTAGAAAAATAATAAAATTAAAGAAGAAACACTGCATGAGAAGATGTGTCCAAACTTTTGGCACTGTACTACTATATAGTATACTTCAAATACTAACCTCTGCTGTATTAAACTGTAGTACATATAATAGATAATTATACACACTGTTTGCACCCTGATTCACAGACAGACAGACACAGAGCTGCTCTGGTGGTCTGACAGGAGCTGCGTGTGTGTGTGTAGAAGTTCAGACAGCGGGGTGGCCCTGTAGCTCATTTGGTAAAGTGTCCGCCTCGTGTATGGAGGCTGTTAGTCCTCTGCAGCGGCCGCTGTTTCGACTCCTGACTGCGGCCCTTTGCTGCATGTCATCCCCTCTCTCTTCATCCCCTTCCTGTCTGCTCTTCAGCTGTCCTATCCAATAAAGGCAATAAAAGCCCAAAAACGTAACTTCACACAGAAGATATCACCAAAGTTTCACTAAATCTCACAATCTTATAATTTGTTTCTATGACGACAGCCTGCCCAGTTTCCCAGTTACACCAGTGAAAATACCAGAAGTCCCGGTCGGGATTTCACTTGAGGTGATGTGACAGCTTTTACATCAGCCGCTCTTTCTTTTTTCAGAATTATTACTTTAAAAAGGGACGGCGACAGAAAAAGAATTTAAATCTGACTGTGGTGCGAGCCGTGGGGGTGGGTGGGGTGGGTGATCTGTACGGACCAAAGACCAACCACGACCTGTTACACCCTGATATTACTGAGCAGGTGAAACATGGAAATATAATATACTTTAGTTTTCAGTTTTTCACGAAACTTGACTGAAGTGTTTATTACAAAATGCTTCTGTTGTAACAGCTCATCTATGTTGGGTCCATTTGAGCTGTTGTGAGATGTGCAGACGCCAGTCTGTTACAGTGTCTGTTATGTCAGACACTGTATATTGTATTATTATTATTAGGGATGTCCCGATACCGATACCAGTATCGGTACTTGCACCGATACTGGCCTATTTTGCTGTACTCTTACTCGTCAAATACTCGCTCATGACAGCACCCGATACCTACTATAGGTCAGCCAGTATGCAGAACCAGGAAGAGGCGGCGCGGTTGCAAGAGCTCGAGCAAGTGGACGTGGTGCGTTTGGAGGAGAAAATAATGTAAGCTAACAGGCACTAACAGGCGGACCGCGGTCCGGGTCCGGACCCAGACGCCGTCCTATATGGACCCGGGATTTTTAGCACACTGTTTCGTACATAGGTGTGGGTACTGAAATTCGGTATTAAACGGTTACATTATTCAAGACCAGAGTATTAATAAGTTCCGACGTTTAAGTTCTGATGTAATTTATTATGACAGGGCAGCAGCGCCTGTCACAGCGTCTCCATGCAGTACGCACACACAGAGGTCAGTGTGTTTCTCTCACCCTGACTGTCTGATCTGTTGACTTTCTTCATCAGTATGATGTTTTATAAAGTCGCCCCAAAACCCAATTCGCGTTTTGTTTTGTTTTTCCATGTAATTTACCCGCGATTCAGTTTTCACAGCAGCAGAGAAGCTGCATGTGGAGGAGAGTTTATTAAAACAATCGAAACTAACGTGATGCTGAATGACACCAACCAGCTGCACTTATAAGATTAAACATCTGTATAAGGAGGCTTTTACATTAAACAGGAGAGTCTGTGTTTCTCTGTCAGACCTTCTCACAGCAGAGCGAACAGGTGAGGGAGGAGGAGGAGGACAGATTGATCACTAATCAATCAATCAATTATTTCAGTAAAAGCATGAAAAAAAAAATCAATTTAAATTTGTAGTTATGGCGTTATTAATTACTCGTATCGGTACTCGGTATCGGCAAGTACTCAAATGTCAGTACTCGTACTTGGTCGGCAAAAAAGTGGTATCGGGACATCCCTAATTATTATTATTCTATTATTATTACATTATTATTATTATTATTATTATTATTATTATTATTATGCATACATATTATCTGTCATGTCCTGCCTTATGGTTTTTGTTGTTTGTAACTGATGTGTAACTTCTTGTCCAGGTCACTGAAGAAGACATTTTATCTCAACTGCTTTTAAGAAAAATAAATCAGGCCTCTGGCGTTTAAGGACAGTTTTTCCAGATATTTCCTCTGAATGCCTGAATGAATATTAGTATGAATATGAGTGGATGTAAAGTGAAACTGTCCCTTTAAATGAAACAACAAATGACCACACGACAGCTTCAGTGAGGCTGAGGATGCAGTGAGTTGATTGGACATTCACACCTGAGACACAATTCCTCTGGAGACCCATCGGGAGAGCAGGCTGGCAGCTGGAGACACTGAGAACTGAGATGGAGACAAGTCCTCCTGATGCATCTAAGACACACAGAGAGACAAACTGAAGACACACATACTGAAACAGGGCTGGGCTGTGTGATATTACGATATTAGACCGTGAAGGACTAATGTCCACTCCTTCTATCTGTTGCAGTTCTATGCTCGCACACACAAGGCATCCAAAGTTTTTTCTCAGCCAAATCACATTATTTTCCATAATCTTACTGAAGGTCCCCATTAGCTTCCAGAAAGTGGTCACTAGTCTTCTTAGGGTCCACACACAAGAACTGGATGGTTGCTACTGGTTTACAGCGGTGGACAGTCCAGCTGTTTCTGTGTTTTTCCATTCCCCACTGAGGTAGGCATCCTCTGAGTTTTTAGCTTATCTGCTACCCGTGTTTGAGTCAAGTGCCTCGTTTGATGTCTTCTCTGGACACATGCAGATAAACCAATCAGAGGAAATCATCATGCCTTAGATTTTTTCTGCCCCCTTTTCTTTCACAGAGTTAAACATGACGCACCAGCAACACAGCTTGTGTCTGCACATATTAATAAAAACATCTACGCTTGTTATTGTAAGTACAATGGCACCTTCAAAAGTAAAAAGCCAATAATTTATCAATACACCTGATCAATTAACATTAACATGTAAACATTGAGAGCAATATTTTAATCTTTTCTGTCTGCTGTCTGTCATAATACAGATGATGTCGGACATCTAACAGCATATTAGACACATATTGGATATTAGAAACTACAGCATTAATCTGATTACTCTGAGGTGTACTTTTACTTGAGACAAAATGGCTAAATATGACTCTCTGTTTTAAACTGTTACAACTGGCTCCACCAAGGACAACACTAACAATCTGATTTAATACATAAAATTTAATATAACAGTCTGGTCAGTCCATTGTATTTCTGATAAGTGTACATACATGTGTCTCTTATATCATAAGATGACTTGTGTTATTTAAGTGGTCTGTGAGCTATGAAAGAAAATGTACAAAATGTTACAAGTGCCCCTGGTCTCCCCTACTTTTACTGCAGTAAAGGATCAGTCGGTAGTTTAGGGTTTAGTGGCGTTAGTGTGTTAGTGTAGATGAGCCGAACTGTAGTGTTGATCCTGCAGACTCTCTGTGTCGGTGTCTTTTCTTATGTCGGTCACTTTATTCAAACAGAACAATAACAAATGTTTAAATCTGCACATTTTTAAATGAGGTTTGGCGTCTCTACCTGAGAGGAAACAGCGCGGAGAACATGAACGTTACTGTGTTAACACCGAGTCTGTTGGCTGATGTGATGTATATGATGTATTCTATATAATATATGATGAGAGTGAACACATAAACACGGAGTTTAATCAGTTCTTACCGTTCAAACTGCAGCAAACTGACGACGGTCAACTTCAAACAAACTGAACCCGCTGGACCGTTTGTCTTCTTCTTCTTC
>JAJHUR010117322.1:0-10055 GCA_027495735.1 Lutjanus campechanus | reverse complement strand
CGCAAAAGACGCCATTTACGCCGTGTTTCATAAAACTTGTCCTGTAAATAGTTCTCTTACTTTTGTGATCAAAAACATTGATTTGAATCTCAATTTTGAGGCTGTTCTGTAAATAGTTTTCAAATAAACAATAGAAACTTCTGATGAATTCATATCAATTTCAGACTTAAAATAATGTACAGATTCATGTCCCACCCATTTCCGATTAAACCACGCCCATTTCCGGTTTAGGTCCCGCCCACTCCGAGTACAGATACGGATACAGATAATTTAGATGGTTGA
This sequence comes from Lutjanus campechanus, assembly GCA_027495735.1. Lineage (NCBI taxonomy): Eukaryota > Metazoa > Chordata > Actinopteri > Lutjaniformes > Lutjanidae > Lutjanus > Lutjanus campechanus. Next base: position 9,773 of record JAJHUR010117322.1, on the reverse strand, counting down.
ACAGATACAGATACAGATAGTGTTGTACTCGCTCATCCCTAGCTGCTACCCTGTTTCTCCTAAAACTCCAGGATTGTTTTGTGAACTGAAGACCTTCACTTAACATAACATCAGCATAATGGTGAGTACATACTGAGTGGGTTATCATGGAAAGTGGAGCATCACTTTAAAGGTGCTGAAACTGTTTTTTCAAAAAGGTTTTCATCTAAACTGATTTTCAACATGACCTGTATATAAATGTAACACACTAGTGGACATTGTCAAAGAGGGTAACACTGTGGCCAAGTGCATGTGTGACAGGGTTTGTATACCTGGAGGCTGACTTGGGACTCCACTCACTGGTCACTCCTCTCTCTCACTCTCTGAATCTGTCTCTTCTATCTGCTCACTCTGTCTGTCATTCTGTGCCTCAGCTGGCTTCTTCTTCCTGACTGCTCCCTGACTGAAGAAGGAAGTTATGTCTGCTGTCTTTCTCTTCATGTCTGTGCTGCTCTGACATAACACACCAATGCTAAATGCAGAACATATCAACAGTACGACTGTCATTATAGCTAGTACTAGCAAAGTTAACTGAACAAAGTTAGGCAATGCTTATTCTTTTTGCTATCTTTTCCTGTTAGTTAGTTTGCTAGCGTCGAAATGCAAATCTCCCCACTGATAATTACAGGTAAGCTATAATAGCTTACCTGTAATTATCTCGATGGCCGAAGAGCAAAACCTCCTATCTGAAAAATTCACTTTTTTGAGAAAACTAAAAAAAAACTTCTTGTTTTTTTGCAGAATGCTATTTTTTAAGTATACTCAATACATAATACACTGTTTTTGGACTAGATTACTATACTATGTGTTAACAATACAGACTAGGTATTTTTGCCTCACAAAGTGCAGATAGGAGGTTTTTCCCCATTCTTCCTGGATCATTTTGCAGATAGGAGCTTTTGCACTTTTGCTTTTGAACTGTGTAAAAAAGATGCCCTAAATTAAGTTAATAATTAAAATTAAATTAAAAATTTAAGTTTTTTTTCAGGTAAAAAGATGGGCCAGTGTAGTAAATGTAATAGTTACTACACTACTATAGGTCAGAATTCCTAAAGTGGGGAATTCCTGAAATTCAGTGTATTTGCTTCCTTGTCCTTACAAAGTGAGGCAGTAAACATTGTGCATTTAGTAAATATAACAAAAATAAATAAACATGTTTTTACAAAAAAAACTTTAGTACAAAATAAGTAGTGCAAAAATAATGATTTATAATAATAATAATAATAATAATAATAATAAATATTTCAGTACACAATAAGTAGTGCAAAAATAATAATTTATAATAATAATAATAATAATAATAATAATAATAAAATAAACTGCAAATAATACTTCCTCTATGTTTAAATTAAATAAGGCAATAAAATGAAGTCAGTGACATTAAAAAACAGTTAGCAGACAATAACTGAAAAGCAGCATCTTCTTCCTGCACTTGAATGTGTGCTCTTCCCATACACTGCAAGATCCACAACTTCAAGGCCCATATACAGACAGAAATCACAAACACTGCCGTCTCATACTCACCCCACAAGATAAACATCATAACTAACAAATAATAACAATAAGAAGCCAAGATCAATACGGCTTACCTTACAAGGTGAGACAGTAAACATTGAACAAAGATGGCTGCTCACATGAAACAAACCCAAAAACCTCCAATAATACTGAACAAATTGAGCAAAATACTGTTCACTGGATGTAACTAATGGCAAGACCTAGTCAACTTGCAGTACTGCAGTAGGTGTGCTTCTGGAAGAAGCCATGCTAAATTAAACCAATTTACAGTGTGACGTAAAAACCCTGAACTTTGTGTGCACAGACTAGCATAAAATCAGTTTTGTATACTACCAAGTAAAAATGCATCCCAGATTAAATCTGGTTCCATAAAACAATGGACTCTATTCACAGTCTGTAGGTAGAGTTTTTAATGCTAATGCTGTGTCCATTCAAGTAGTGTCCACCCTTTAGTGAGGTAAACCATCATGGAATGCATGGCAGTCCTGAGGAAGTACAGCCTTCAGAGCTTGCAAGTCATCATATTTTGACTTTTTAATTTTTGGTGTTTCTGCATATTTCCTCCTAACCAGACCAGTGCTTTCTTTACACCTCTGAGGCAAAGGGAGAACATCTGATTCACCGTAGTCAAGTTTGTACTCAAGAGACCCATCTTTGTATCTCAACTGACGGATGTCAGTGACAACTGGATCACCAACCTTATGTCCAAGATGGATTGTTGAATAGTACGTTAGATCATTGTATGTCTTGAAGAAGTCATGCTTCAGGTACTCAACCTTGTAGGGCTGCTTTGGATGGGCTTCCTCTATGTACGTTTTGTTGCTGGGGATGTAGATTTTTTTGTCCCTGAGTGCTCTTTCACAGGCAGCGTGTACGCTATCACATTCCATTTGCGTGTGCCCTTTTTCCAGGATTTTTAAAAAAAACGTTTTCTTGGTTTTGCAGCAGAAGTCATACAGTGCATTGGCAAGAACTTTGTTTCTGTTCTGGTAAGAGCATCCATCTGAGTACACAATTATGGTGGATGCTGCTTTGCACCTTTCGTTGTTATTCAGGCATCTAGCCCCCCTTCACCTTCATGCCAAAAGTAACATTTGGCATCATGGGAATGAAGATTGTAGATTGTGTAATTGTGACAGGCTAGCTTAGTTCTGTAATACAGTGCACTGGCCTTGAGTACTGGAGCCAACAGTACTGCTTCAAGATCCACTGTTAATACCACAGTTGATTGATCTTGTGCATACCTTTCCTTGTCCAGTGTCTTTTGCCTGCATGCCATATCCTTCAGTTTGATATGCCTCTCATATGCTTCCTTGTCCTTATTGCCCTCCTCATATTGAACACACACATCGCACTGGTCTTTCTTTGGCTTAAATAAACCCAGGTTCATTTGTTTGAGGACTAGTCTAAGAGTGCAATCACTGGCTGCTTCATGACCATGTTCTCCACAGTACGTCTGGTACTCTCTGTACAGTGAGGAAAATGTACTGAACACTGGCTCCAGATACATTTTTTCCCTCCGACAGTAGTGACTTTCAACCTTTGGCAGGCTGTTAAGAAATTCTCATGCAGAGCCATCCTGCTGACTGCGGCTTCTAGATGGCATTTGCTGTTGTGTCTGGTGCATTCCCATGTCTGATTTGGCCCATTCATGGACACTCCATGCTCCTTTGTTGAGTGTGGACAGAAACATTGTCTGGTAAACTGGTACCTGCTTGTTATTGACCTGGAGTCTGTACTTATATGTTCGGCTCTTCCGAGATTGACCACCTGTTGTTTGTCGTTTTATAGGGCATGCTTCCACCTGTGATGACACGTAAACCCTCCTTTGATCCCAGGTCATTTTCCAGAAATCTGCAAAGATCTGTTGCCTTTGCTCTTCAGAAACATTCTCACATTGCTGTCCTCCCTTGTGTCTGATTTGACCCTCGTTGCAGCCATGATGACACCTGTCTCCTATGGAACGTGGACTTTGAGTAACCTCAATGGTTTTTCTCTCCACTTTCTTTTTCCCCTTGTACTCTTTTCCCAGCCGTCTGTTTTCCACATTTTGTTTTCTGTAGTTGACACCTTTCTTCTTCTTAGGTCTCTTGTGTGCTTCTTCCTCCAGATTATCTTCAGGTACTTGATCCTCTGCCAGTTCTTCCTCTTGCCCACTTTCTCCGCTGTTACTAGAGCTTTCAGTGTCTTCCTGCTTGTCCTTGGTAGGGTTGTAAGTTTCATCAAGGTCAGAGTCATCTAGAGGGGAATCAGATATTACAGATGTTTCGAAGTCAGACTCAGCGATGGATGTGAATGTCAAGTCAAGTCACAATTTATTTATAAAGCACATTTAAAGAACGATCTCAGTCGACCAAAGTGCTGTGCAATAAAACCACAATATATCATAAACACTATAATAAATAAAAACAATACAAAGTATGACAAGAAGTCAATTTAAGAACAAATTTAGAATAAGAGGAAGTAAAAAAGAGAATAGAAAGAGAGAGATAGAGAAAGCCAAGATTGCTTGCCTAGCTGGGAGTGAACGCCAAGGAGAAAATATATGTTTTTAGGAGTGTTTTAAAGTGCTCAATGGACTGTGCAGCTCTAACATGGAGAAGTAGGCTGTTCCACAGCTTAGGGGCTGCTACTGAGAAGGCTCTGTCTCCTCGAGTGGAGAGCCTGGACCTAGGTACTGCCAGGAGCAGCTGGTTTGTCGACCTAAGCGCCCTAACAGTGGTGTGCGGCTGTACAAGCTCTGATAAATAAGGTGGTGCCAAACCATTTACACATGTAAAAACAATTAATAAGACTTTAAACTGGATCCTAAAATTGATGGGCAGCCAGTGCAAAGATGCAAGGACAGGACTAATGTGCTCATGCCTTTTCTTTCCAGTCAGCAGGCGGGCGGCAGCATTTTGGACGACCTGCAGACAGCGCAGTGCTGTCTGGTCAAGGCCAACAAACAATGAGTTGCAATAATCTAAACGTGAAGTAATAAAGGTATGAATCACTCTTTCAAAATCATTTCTTGGAAGATATGCCTTCGCTTTTGCCAACAGCCTTAATTGAAAAAAGCTCATTTTGACTATGGAGGATATTTGCTTATCAAACCTAAAGTTAGTGTCTAAAATGACACCAAGGTTCCTTGCATAAGGATGACAGTAGGACTTAAGGGTGCCAATGGCACTGCCATATCCATCCAGCAGATTTTGCTGACCAAATAAAATTATCTCAGTTTTATTTTTGTTCAGAGACAGAAAGTTCACTGCCATCCAAGTTTGGATATCTTTGAGGCAGTCTAGTAAGACCTGAACAGAGGCTCGCTCATTCATTTTTAGAGGCAAATAGATCTGCACATCATCAGCAAAGCAATGAAAAGAGATATTATACTTTCTAAATATGGATCCCAAAGGCAATATATATATCGAGAAGAGGAGGGGGCCCAAAACAGAACCTTGTGGCACTCCACAGCTTAGGGGGGAAGTGGCCGAGGAGTACTGGCCCAGCTGGACAGAAAAGCTCCTGTCTGAGAGGTAGGACTGAAACCACTTCAAAACAGTGCCCCTAACGCCCACACAGGTATTTAAACGTGACAGAAGAATATTATGATTCACTGTGTCAAAGGCAGCTGACAGATCTAAAAGGACCAGGACAGCAGAGTTACCAGAGTCAACTGTCAACAGAAGGTCATTTAAAATTCTTAAAAGCGCCATTTCTGTACTATGGCGTGCTTTGAACCCAGACTGGAACTTCTCTGAGATGCCATTAAGGTCGATAAAAGACTGCAGTTGTTCATATACCACCTTCTCCAAGACCTTAGAAAGAAAAGGAAGCTTGGAGATGGGCCTAAAGTTTGATAAAACTGTTTGGTCAAGGTTATGTTTTTTGATGAGGGGCTGGACCACAGCATGTTTTAAGGCAGCTGGAACACAGCCGGTCATCAAAGATGAATTTATTAGATCAATAACACAGGGGCCAATGGTATGGAAAACCTCCTTAAAAAGGCGGGGTGGGGTGCTGTCAAGAGGACAATAGGAAGGTCTGAGATGCTGGATAATATCAGTTAGATCTGAGTTAGAAACAGCAGGATCTGATGCAGACAGGATAATAGAGGGCCTAATATCAGAGATCTTATCAATAAAAAATTTCAGGAAATCTTCACACAGTTTAGGTGAAGGAACAATAGCATTGATTGATCACATGGGTTTAAAAGATTGATCAAAGTATTAAAGAGAAATTGAGGTTTATGGCTATTGGATGTCACAAGATTGGATAGAAACTGACTTTTAGCAACTTTGACAGCTTTTTGATATCCCAAAAGACTCTTTTAAGATGTCTAAAGAAACTTGAAGATGATCTTTTTTCCACTTCCTCTCCGCATGTCTGCATACGCCTCTTAAGGTGCGAGTGGTGTCATTGAGCCATGGCTCTCCTACTTGTTTAGAGCGTTTGCACCTGAGGGTGTAGTGGTAAATTTTACCTATCATAGTAGATAATATCATATAATATCATAGCCTATCATAGTAGAAGGTATGTACGTGTGCTAGAGAGAGGCAGCTGCATGGTTGCCCCTCCCTAGAGGTAGTTAGTTTGTGCCAAAGAAGATGCAGCATTGAGCAGCCTTTGTTATCTAAGGTATTTTGTTTGTGCCAGTGAACTGCAGCACGCTTGATACATTGTAGGACACTTGGCTGCTCAGATGACACACCACCAGTCAACCGTCAGGGGAATAACAAGGCAAAAAAGAGCACTGGGATGATTTTAAAAAAGTGGGGATGATTAAAGCATGGGAACCGGTGTTAAGGCTGTTTCAGAGAGTGGGAAAGTAATAAACTGGAAGGTGCGAAAGTGATCTAAACAGACATAAGCAGGGGCAGAGACCCTTTGGAGGTTATATATACAGGTCCATCAAGCTCTCTCATCAGTCCAACTCCGGAGTTGGCTCACGTTTGTTGATTTTTCTTTGTCAGAGAAGTCAATAAACATTGTATGGCTGAACTTGCTACTCTCAGTGACTTCTTTTAAATCAGTGACTTTTCTTTTAAATCAGTGACTTTTCTTTTAAATACTTTTCCTTTATGATTTGAACTTTGAAACAAAGGTAAAAAATGAAGAATTTTGATAAAGATAACGAATTGTTGTGGCATTAAGCCCAGACCGACTGGTCCGTTATCTGAGGCTTTTTTTGACACGACAAGGGGAGCCACTGACTCTAATATATCAGTACAAGTGCCATTAAAAACGTCTAAAAACTCATCAGGGTTAAGACTACAGTCATGATTCTGTAGTACAGAGTCACAAAACGCTGCAGAGAATTCAGAGGCAGTTTGAAGGGTTAATTGTGCGCACACAGCGGTCCGTGGCGCACAATTTAGCAAGGGAGTGCGGCAGCGTAATGTTAAATAAAACTGCAAAGTGGTCAGAAACATGTGTGTCAACAATCTCAGTGACATTCAACTCCAGACCGAATGACAATATAAGGTCCAGTGTGTGTCCCTTTTCATGAGTTGGCTCAGATACAGACTGAGTAATATTAAAAGAGTCAATGAGATTGAGAAAGTCTTGTACCAGGGGATGCGATTCGCAGCAAACGTGAATATTAAAGTCCCCAACAATTAAGAATTGGTCATAATTCACAGTCAGTCCTGCCACGATGTCCGTAAAATCCTCTATAAAATCCTTATTGAACCGAGGCGGACGGTAGACCACAGCGCACAAGACAGGCGTATTACAGTTTAAGACGAAAGACTGCATCTCAAAGCTGGAGAAGGAGATCGACGGTGATAGTCTACATTGAAAGCTGGATTTGAAAACAGATGCTACCCCTCCACCACGTCCGGTGGTTTGGGGGGAGTTGAGATACACACAATCTGGAGCGATCAGTTCAGAGAGCTGAATAGACTCACCGATCTGAATCCACGTCTCAGTCAATACTCATAAAATTCAAATCACGGGAGGTGAAGAAGTCATTCAGGATAAAAGTCTTGTTTGCTAGCGATCTAACATTCAGGAGGGCCAGGCTAATGGTCGTCTCCTCGCTGGCCTGGGTGGAAGTGGGGCGTACACCAACGTGGTCTCCTCAGCAGAATTCTCAAAGCATCATTGTAAGCTACCTGGAGTTTACGCAGGCTTGCTTTGCTGTAATTTGCCCACAAGTGGGCAGTATAGAGAGGAGTGCAGTGTGCTCTGAACAAAGCCACCTTCACTCTATCTGTACATGCACCAAACTTGCGAAGCAAACTATTTGCTTGAGCATATAAAGAATGGCATTGCCTGTAAATGTCTTGGTCATCCTTCAACTGGTCTGCAATGAGATGCCCAAGATACTTAACTTTGCTCATAAATCTCAAGTTATTACCTGCCAATTTGAATGTAGGAAACATTAGACATTTGTCCTCCTTTGTTCTACAAATCATGACCACACTCTTATCTGTATTAAATTTCATGTCATGGACAATACCATATTCAGAGCAGACATTAAGAAGCTGCTGGAGACCAGCACTGCAGGGACTGAAGACCACGAGGTCATCCGCATACATAATATGATTCACCAAAGTATTGTCTATCATACACCCAGTGTTACAGGTGTTCAGGCTGATAGAAAGGTCATCAACATACAGATTAAAAAGAATTGGAGAGAGGATTCCACCTTGTCTGACCCCATTCCTGACCGCAAAAGGGGCAGAGACACAGTGACCCCATTTTACATGCATTGACTGGTTGGCATACCAGTAGGACAGAATTCTCACAATACATTTAGGTACACTTCTGTTACTCATTTTGTCAAATAACTTGAAATGACTGACCCGGTCAAAAGCTTTTGAGGCATCAATAAAACTCATTAAAACTGAGGAATTCTTATCTCTGTACGTATTGACAATTTCCTTTAAGGAATATATGGCCAAGTCTGTGCCATGCTTAGCTTTGAAGCCAAATTGATTATCAGTAGAAGAAATAATCTCCACAATTCTGTCCAACAGGATGCTTTCAATAACTGACAGTACACTGGCAAGGGCTATTGGTCTGTAGTTATCAGAGCAGCCAACTTTACCAGATTTATCCTTGATCACTGGAACTAACAAGACAGATATCATAGTATCTGGCAGGAAACCATGAATTAAAAAAGCATTGAAGCAGATGGCAAGAAGGGGGACTAACCTCATGCTGGCATATTTAAGGTGTTCAGCAGTGATGTGATCCAAACCACTTGCTTTGTTATCTGTTAGCTTATTTATAGAGGGATTATCAGTCTACGTCACTCTACGGCACTCCCCGCTCTACTGCGCATATCGACTGCAGAACGAGAGCAGCTAGAGCCGCGATCATGTCTTGTTGTGCTGTTGGTTGCACAAACCGTTTTGATAAAAACAACAAAACGCGTAAGTTTTACAGAATACCATCAACTCGCACCCCTTTCAAGGCAAACAAGAGACGTCTGTGCATTTCGCAACACATGTTGTGAATGGCTGCTCCACCTTAAGGCTCAGAGTTGTGAATTATCTAGGAATTCATTTTTTTAGGCAGAAAGTGTAATTTTAGCACTGTCAACATTATAAAGAACACAATATTGACTCAACAAGCCGCACGTAGCTTGATCTTCACTAGACTGACTGAACAGCCTCATAGAAATGATATTTTACAATTCTTCATATTTTATTCTAACGAAATTCGTTAAGGCAAGTAATTTGGTGCTTTTAAAGTCATGATATTAAGCTGACACGGATGACTTATTTCCTCTCTGCCTGTCTGTCTCTCCCTCCCTCGCTTAACTGTGCGTTAGCCACAACCTCTGGTAATATCGCCAACGGAAAAAAACTATCATTGTTCATCCCTTCAATTGCCAATATACATCGGATCGCCCATCGGCACAACCCTAATTTGTAACGTTATATTATTCTAAATTACATACCCAGCCATGCAGGTGCAGTTCGCCGTCAGGATGCAGTTGTTTTTCTTGTTCACAATGACCCAGACCCTACATCTCTGTCCTCTTCCCTTGTCTTTGACTAGGCAGCACCTCAGTCTTCAGAGCCACGAAGTTTTCAATGTTGTAATCGTGTAATAGTATGTCCTGAACATGATTGTCTGTTACATAGCTGTAGGCATCCAGTGTCTTGTAGGATTTCAGGCTCTCCCGGGAATAGACACTTGGTGTCTCGATCAGGTAAGAATGGATGTCCGGCCACTGAAGTCCGGGCCATTTTTTCTCGCCATTTATCCACTCACCTGCATCT